>JAWQEG010004217.1:35000-36503 GCA_033782935.1 Petrolisthes cinctipes
GCAGCTATTGTAATAATACAAATGCTCAATTAATAGTTTTGGTGAATAGGAATAATCAGCTTTTGAGAAATAACGAAGCCTTACAAGTGTGTTTGGGGAGGACTCTGACAAAATGACTGTGGATTCAGTCCTGGCTCCCTGACATTCTACGTTAATAAACAAATTAGTAGTGTCGAAATAAGCGATCGTTTTGCCAGTGATAATCAACTCGCATTGATTGTTAACTGGGTTATGTTTGTTTTGAACCCACAGGTGAACGGGGAAGAGGCATCACTCCTAACGACCAAACGTGTGTTTAACCTACTAATAGATTACCCCAAGTTTTGCTAATAGATACATTAATGTGTGCATAGTAGTAGGTGATCTACCAAATTTGCACACCGTTCACATAATGATGGATTTATGTGGAGAAGAGAAGGGCGAAGTCTCAGAAAGTAGCCTAGGTGGGCAAGGTGAACTTCGTTGGAACCCCATAGAGAACATGTGGGCTAATATGGTCAACTGCTGGGAGCCAGAGATGGTGGAGCGGAGACCGGAGGCACTAATGGCTCATACCCAGGCTCAGTGGGAGATGTTCCGCAACAAACCTAACAAATTCGACGCATTGTGGCCTCTGTGCCCGATAGACTGCGTGCCGTCATAGAGAAGGAAGGTGGCTGGACTGGTTATTAATTGTCAATGTAAATAAAAAATTATTTTGTTTAAATAAATGTTGTTGGGTTGTCAAGGATTGTATAATTCCTACTTTGCCTATTTACATTTATAGAGTGTTCCTGTCTATTGAAATTATGAACCTGTAAAGATGAAGAAAGTAGAGAATAACCAGAGTTTTATCTTTCCCCCGGCCAACGAGGGTTCAACCGCCGATTTTACAGCTGGTTAGCATATTTCTCGAATTTGGCTGGAGAGCAAGAAGTGCTGGGACAAAATGAAGGAAAATTGCTCCTAACATATAGGAATAAAAGTAACCATAGGAAATTTTTTAAATAGTCTCATTGTCTTTCCCAGCTCATTTTACCTACTTGACTGCATTTCAACCCAACCATACTTAATCTAACCTAACTGAACGGATTGCATTGACCAGGTCAGAATTGAAAAATATGCCTCCGAATAGGGGTCCCTCTGAGTGTGCAGTGTGTTTTAAGATGTGATCTCGGGCACGGACGCGAATATTTTATATTTATTTATAATGCAAGTAAATCTTGGTTTAATCACGTGTTCTGTCTGACTTTTACTAGGAGCTAATTTTCTTTAGGATTATTACACATACAGCATGATATCGGTAATGTCAGTTTAGACACATTCTTCTTTAATTTGTGCAGCTAACGTTATCCATTCATTACTTGATGACTCGATAAAAAGATACACAGAATATGCGAGAGGGATAGTTTCGGAGTAATTTCATAATTCGTAGGATTTATGGTAACGGGTGATACAATAAACAAAGTAATAAAAATCTTTAGGATTTTATCATTATAAGGAGTCGTTACTCTGAAACGCTAT
>JAWQEG010004218.1:0-15000 GCA_033782935.1 Petrolisthes cinctipes
AGTCCAAAGGTTCGGGAATGGGACCACTCTCCTCAGAGAACACTGAAGAGAAGTACTCATTTAAGAGGTTAGCATTTCTGCATCAGAGTGCATCAATGCTCCATCCTCATTCACCAAGGGACCGATCCTGCGTCGGATTGGTTTACGGCCATTCACATAACTGAAAAACTCCTTGGGGTTCTCTTTGCAGAGTCTAGCCACACGGACCTCCTCAGCACGCTTAGCAGCCCTTATTTTGGACTTCACGTTTCGATTCAGTCTTCTATGACCGTCAAAGTCCCCAGATGCCTTCGCTCGACGATACGCAGTTCTCCTCTCCCTTAGTAGGTTACGGATTTCCCGATTAAACCACTTCGGTTGAATGAACTTCTGACCTGTTCCCTTCAGAGGAATAAAGCGCGACTGAAGTTCCATGAAGGAAGACAACGCCTTCACGAAGACCTGCAAAGTTCGCTCTCCCCATGTCTAATTTTCTATGCACCGGGGTTACGGTCTCCATATTAGGGACCTTAACTGAAAATCTTATAAGCTTGTGGTCGCTTCCGCCTATTTCTTCATTTACAGAGAGGTCTTGAATTATGTCATCCTCGGAGGTGAGGACCAAATCGAGTATGTTAGCACCTCTTGTTGGCTCCCTTACCCATTGAGTGAGGAATTCATCATTTACAAACTCCAAGAGTGGTGTGTTCTCAGCAGAGGGCTCTCTGGTTTCCCAGTCAACATGTGTGTTGAAGTCCCCCATAAGGATGCACACCCTGCCGTCCACTAGTTCACCCAGCAACTGGTATAGGTCCCTGTCCATCTCATTGAGTTGTCCAGGGGGTCTATAAAGCAGCAGGGTTCTGTATTTTGCAGTGCCTATTTCTAGGTCAACTCCAAAGAGCTCGTGGTTCGATGTGATGTTGCAGGTCATCGATTTGATAGAGTTCTTTACATACAACAGCACACCACCACACCCTCTGTCCTCTCTATCTTTGTGGAAGAGTTGGTAGCCTGGAATCACGAATTCCCCTTCAAGATCTCTGTCTGAGGTTCTCAACCATGACTTCGTTACGGCCACCATCTCGGGTTCCTCTGTCGCAACGAGGGCCCGCAGTTCCAAAAACTTGTTTCGGATGGACCTGGCGTTGAACAATAGAACCTTCAGGGAACCCCCAACTGCAGGGCTCCCTATACTCTTCCGTTTCCCGGTTTGGTCATTGTCTTGGTAGTGCTGGGGATATCCTTCTTCAGGATCTCAGCGAATGTCTTCTCTGGGGTCACTCTAGCATAGCGACGAGGGCTCTCCTCCACGCTCGGTCGAGTGCTCCTGAGACATCGTCGGACGGCGTCTTCCATTAATTTGGAAAGCACTTCTTTCCCCTTTAGTGAGAGATGTGTGCCATCCCTCTGGTAGAGGTCGTATCTACCAAAGAGTGAGGTGTAGGGGTCCACAAAGAACACCCCCTCGGCAGTACACAAATCAGCCAGGCGCTGATTTACTGCAATGTTCTTTGACAGAGCAGTCCCTAAAGGGCCTCTCCTTGGGAGCATGCCAACAACTACCCTTCTGCGGGTTTTTGACCCACAGTCGTCTACTGCACCGATCACATCCGAGAGGACTCCTTCGGTCATGCCTACTCTACCATTTCTCAGGTAGATGTCATTACCACTCACCATGAGTGCAATGACAGCAGATCTGGACGTTTGGATCCTTTCAGCTTCCTTTCGGAGGTCAGCATTGCCACAACCTGGCAAACAATTCACCTTCACAGAAGTGTGAAGGCGATCTGCCATTAGCGGTTGCAGAGAGAGAGAGAGAGAGAGAGAGAGAGAGAGAGAGAGAGAGAGAGACACACACACAGACAAACAGAGAAGAAAAAAACATAGGAGTGGGTATGAGTAAGGAGTAGGGGGTATGGGTGAATGGAAGAAGAAGAGGGGGCGGGAGGCAAGGGGGGGTGCAAGGGGGCGGGGGGGAGGGGGCTAGCGAGAGAGAATGTCCAAGACCACAGGTGTATCGCTCCCAACTTCGAAAACTTATGCTTCAAATTAATTTCATCAAGCGGGCGTCTGCATAAATTTCCGGCCTTGCAGCTATAGCGGGTTGTAACGATAATGAGAGGGGTTTACGAGGCTGCTGCTGCTGGGGGGTGCGGGGGGTGGGGAAGGGGGGAAGTGGGGGGGGGAAGAGGAAGGAAGAGAGTGTGTGTGTGTGTGGGGAAGGGGGGAGTGGAAGGAGGAAGAGAGAGTGTGTGTGTGTGTGAGGAAGGAAGAGGGGTGGGGAAGAGGAAGAGAGTGTGTGTTTGTGTGTGTGGGAGGAAGGAAGAGGGGTGGGGAAGAGGAAGAGAGAGTGGGTATGTGTGTGTGTGTGTGTGGGAGGAAGGAGGGTGGGGGAAGGAGGAAGAGGAAGAGAGTGTGTGTGTGTTGAGGGGAAGGGAAAGGAAGAGTGTGTGTGTGTGTGTTGAGGGGAAGGAGGAAGAGGAAGAGAGTGTGTGTGTGTTGAGGGGAAGGAGGAAGAGGAAGAGAGTGTGTGTGTGTTGAGGGGAAGGAGGGTGGGAAGGAAAGAAGAGAGTGTGTGTGTGTGTGTGTGTTGGGAGAAAGAAGGGTGGGGAAGGAAAGAAGAGAGTGTGTGTGTGTGTGTGTGTGTGTGTGTGTGTGTGTGTGTGTGTTGGGAAGGTGGGGAAAAGGGAGGGAAGAGTGTGTGTGTTGGGAAGGTGGGGGAAAAGGGAGGGAAGAGTGTGTGTGTGTCGGGGAAGGGGTGTGGAAAGAGTGTGTGTGTGGGGGGGGAAAGGAGGGGAAGAGAGAGTGTGTGTGGGGTGGGGTAGGGGTGTGGAAAGGGGGGAGTGGGTGGGGGGGGGAAGGAAGAGAGAGTGTGCCGTTGAGGGAATGGAGGGGAATAGAGAGTGTGTGTGAGGTGGGGGGGGGGGGAGAATGGGGGGTCGTCATCATCTTGAGGGGGGGGGGGGAGGAAGAATACAGTGGCCCTCTGGCGGACAATCCAACAATTATTATTCCTCAGTTCTCTTTGGGTAAGGGGCAATGTGTATGTGTGTCAGAGAGAGAGAGAGAGAGAGAGAGAGAGAGAGAGAGAGAGAGAGAGAGAGAGTGTGTGTGTGTAAGGTAAGGGGACAGAGAGAGAAGGAATGAAAGAGAGAAAAAAGAAAGAATAATAAAGAGAGAGAGAGAGAGAGAGAGATAGATAGATAGATAGATAGATAGATAGATAGATAGATAGATAGATAGAGAGAGAGAGAGAGAGAGAGAGAGAGAGAGAGAGAGAGAGAGAGAGAGAGCGAGAGAGAGAGAGAGAGAGAGAGAGATTATTCGTAAGGTAAGGAAGGTATTTTTTTATTCATTGTTTTTCCTCAAGTTTTTTCATACAGTAGGTGAATGAATGTTTGTGTGTGTGTGTGTGTGTGTGTGTGTGTGTGTGTGTGTCTGTCTGTGTCTGTCTGTCTGTGTGTGTGTCTGTATGTCTGTCTGTGTGTCTGTCTGTGTGTCTGTCTGTGTGTCTGTCTGTCTGTCTGTGTGTGTGTCTGTCTGTCTGTCTGTCTGTCTGTAGGTCTGTCTGTGTGTGTGTGTCTGTCTGTGTGTGTGTCTGTCTGTCTGTCTGTCTGTGTGTCTGTCTGTGTGTCTGTCTGTCTGTGTGTGTGTGTGTGTGTGTGTGTGTCTATTCCTTATGATATAGTAGGGTATGATGATGATGTGTTCTGGGTGGGGTTGGGGGGGTTTGGGGGGTTTGTTGGGGTTGGGGGGGGGGTTAATTTTGGTGTTGGGTGGTGATCGAGTGGGGTTTGTTTGGGGGTTGGGAGGTGGCTGGGGGTTTGTTGGGGGGTTAGGTTCGGGTTGGAGATTAGTTTGGGGTTGGGAGAGGGGGGGGGTTTGGTGGGGACTGTGGGGTTAGTTTTGGGTGGATGTTTGGGGTGCTTAGTGGGGGGGGGGGGCTAGGGTCTGGTCGAGCCATTTAGTGGGGGCTGAGAGGGTGCGGTTTATAATACATCCTTGGAGTTTGGGGGGAGGGTTAAGGGGGGGCATGATGGGGCCTGGGGGGACCTTGGGGCTAGCTGGGGGGGGGGTATAGTTCTGGTGTAGTCATTTAGTCTAGGTGATAAGTGGGGGGTATGATACGTCTTGGGGGCTTAGGGGGTGCCTGGGGGTGGCTTGGGGGCTTGAAGCTTGTGGGAGGTTTAGGGGGGTGGCTTGGGGCTGGGGAGGGGGGGGGTATAGGTCTGGTGTAGTCATTTAGTGTAGGTGATAAGTGGGGGGTATGATACATCTTGGGGCTTGAGGGGGGGGTTTAGGGGGGGTATAATACATCCTGGGGGCTTGGGGCTTGGGGCTAGCTGGGGGGCTGGGGTGAGGGTATAGGTCTGGTGTAGTCATTTAGTGTAGGTGATAAGTAGGGGGTATAATACATCCTTGGGGCTTGGGGCTTGAGGGGGGGAGTTTAGGGGGGGGGCCTGGGGGGGCTTAGGGCTGGCTGGGGGCTGGGGAGGGGGGGTATAGGTCTGGTGTAGTCATTTAGTGTAGGTGATAAGTGGCAGCTGAGAGCCCCCACAGGCCTAAACTTTATGGGTATTGTTATAGTGCTTTTAGGTCCGCTCTTCACGCTGGGAAGGATGAGTTTATAAACACATGATAACTCTACTTTACTGTCACCTCATTCATATACCCATGTTTGTGTGTGTGTGTGTGTGTGTGTGTGTGTGTGTGTGTGTGATAGAGTCAAGTATGGAGTGTGTGTGTGTGTGTGCGTGTGTGTGTGTGTGTGTGTGATAGAGTCAAGTATGGAGCGTGTGTGTGTGTGTGTGTGTGTGTGTGTGTGTGTGTGTAGACCAGAGAGAGTCAAGCTTGGAACAACGTGTGTGTGTGTTTGTAGACCAGTGTGTGTGTAACGAGAGAGAGCCAAGATTGGAACGTGTGTGTGTGTGTGTGTGTACGTGTGTGTGTGTGTGTGTGTGTGTGTGTGTGTGTGTG
Source organism: Petrolisthes cinctipes (assembly GCA_033782935.1). Taxonomy (NCBI): domain Eukaryota; kingdom Metazoa; phylum Arthropoda; class Malacostraca; order Decapoda; family Porcellanidae; genus Petrolisthes; species Petrolisthes cinctipes. The sequence goes on from JAWQEG010004218.1 coordinate 4,960, forward strand.
TAGACCAGTGTGTGTGTGTGTGTAACGAGAGAGAGCCAAGTCTGGAACGTGTGTGTGTGTGTGTGTGTGTGTGTGTGTGTGTGTGTGTGTGTGTGTGTAACAAGATAGAGGCAAGTCTGGAACGACGAGAAAAGTTTAGCTGATGAAAGTAAAGCACCCACACTTGAGGTTAAATGGAAAGCTAAGTGGATGGGTTGAAGTGGGGTAATAATAATAATAATAACAACAACAACAACAACAACAACAATAATAATAATAATAACAATAATAAATAAAATAATAACAATAATAATAATAATAACAATAACAAAAATAATAATAACAATAATAACAATAACAACAACAATAATAATAACAACAACAACAACAACAACAACAACAATAATAATAATAATAATAATAATAAATATAATAATAATAATAACAACAACAATAACAACAACAACAACAATAATAATAATAATAACAATAATAACAATAACAACAATAATAATAATGATAACAATAACAATAATAATAACAATAATAATAACAACAATAATAATAATAACAATAACAATAAATATAATAACAATAATAATAACAATAACAACAATAATAATAATAATAATAACAACAACAATAACAACAACAACAACAACAACAACAACAACACAAACAACAACAATAATACCCTATTTTGGGTTAGGTACAGTACAATACACACATACATACATACATTGGAGTGCCTTGATTCCTCCAAAGTATGCCAGGAAACAACAGGACCACTGGCTAAAATTGTAGATGTAATGGAGGGGGGGGGGGTAGGGGGGTATGCTGTCTGTCTGTCTGTCTGTCTGTCTGTCTGTGAAAAATCAGTGTTTGCTCCAGATTTGCCAACGACGATAATAATAATAACAACATCTACATCTCGCTCTATTCCCACTTAGGACTGGTGTTGTGGAGGTGAGGTTTGAGGCTCTTAGGTCTGAAGGATAGGAAGAGAGGGAGAGAGAGGGGGGAAGGAAGGAGAGGAAGAGAGGGAAAAAGGAGGGAAGGAAGGATGGGAAATTGGGAGAGAGGGAGAGAGGAAGAAAGGAGGAGAGGAGGAGGAAGAGAGGGAGGAAGGAGGGAAGGAAGGGAATTGGGAGAGAGGAAGAGAAGAAGGGAGTAAGAGAGGAGAGGAAGGGAGGATGGGAAATTGGGAGGGAGGAAGGGAAGAAGGGAAATTGGGAGGGAGGGTAGAAAGGAAAGAAAGGAGGAGAGGAGAGGAAAGAAGGGAGTAAGGAAGGATGGGAAATTGGGAGGGAAGGTACGAAAGAAGAGAGGAAGGAAAGAACTAATGAAGGGTGGAAGGAAGGAAGGAAAGAAGGGAGGAAGGAAGAAAGGAAGGGAGGGCGGAAGGAATGAATGGAGAAAGGGAGGAATAAAGGGAGGGAGGAACAAATGAAGGATGGAAGGAAGGAAGGAACTAAAGAAAGGAATGGAGAAATAGAGGGAGGAAGGAAGGGGGGGGGGAAGGAAAGGAAAGACCAGAGTGAAAAACATTGAAGGAAGGAAGGAAGGAACTAAAGAAAGGAATGGAGAAAGGGAGGGAGGAAGGAAGAGAAGGAAGGAAGGAAAGACCAGATTGAAATACATTGAAGGAAGGAAGGAAGGAACTAAAGAAGGAATGGAGAAATGGAGGGAGGAAGGAAGGGAGGGAAGGAAAGGAAAGACCAGAGTGAAATACAAGTGTGAAGGAAGGCAAACTATATAACAGGACTCGAAGTGGGTGTTAAAACCAGCTTGTGTAACGGTGCAGCCCAGTGAGTGAATCTTATGTGTGTGTGTGTGTGTGTGTGTGTGTGTGTGGAGAGAGGAATACGATATGTGTGTGTGTGTGTGTGTGTGTGTGTGTGTGTGTGTGTGTGTGTGTGTGTGTGTGTGTGTGTGTGTGTGTGTGTGTGTGTGTGTGTGTGTGTAGAGAGAGGAATACGATGTGTGTGTGTGTGTAGAGAGAGAGGAATATGATGTGTGTGTGTGGAGAGAGAGAGGAATACGATGTGTGTGTGTGTGTGTGTGTGTGAAGAGAGAGGAATACGATGTGTGAGTGTGTGTGTGTGTGTGTGTGTGTGTGTGTGTGTAGAGAGAGAGGAATATGATGTGTGTGTGTGTGTGTAGAGAGAGAGAGAGGAATATGAGTACACACACACATACACACATCAGCCCTTGCTTGCATATATGTGTGTGGAGAGAGAGAGAGAGAGAGAGAGAGAGAGAGAGAGAGAGAGAGAGAGAGAGAGATGAGTACACACACACACACACACACACCTCAACCCTTGCTTGCATATATACAGACATAAAAAAGGAACACCACACACACACATACACACACACACACACACACACATACAGGCAGAAAACAGACACACACACACATAAACAATCAAACATATTAACCTACACGTGAGACATACATACATACATACACTAACATTATCCACCAGCATGCATACATACATACATACAGACATACATACATACAAGTCCTGACATACATACATACATACATACATACACCGGTACACATACATACATACATACATACATTATCCACCGGTACACATACATACATACATACAGACAGACATACAAGTCCAGACATACAAACATACATACATACATACACCGGTACACATACACACATACATACATTATCCACCGGTACACATACATACACACATTATCCACTGGTACACACACATACATACATACATACATACAAGTCCAGACATACAGACATACATACATTATCCACCGGTACACACACACACATACACACATTATCCACTGGTACACACACATACACACATACATACATTATCCACTAGTACACACACATACATACATTATCCACTGGTATACATACATACATACAGACATACATACAAGTCCAGACATACAAACATACATACATACATACAAGTCCAGACATACAAACATACAAACATACATACATTATCCACCGGTACATACATACATACATACATACAAGTTACCGGGGTGAAATGTGTGTGTCCGCATTACCAGTGTTCAAATATTCATCCGTAGTGGTCCGGCTGAGTAAATGTCCCTCCCAAAGTCTTACTCCTCTCATCCTCCTTCTCCTTCTCCTCCTTTTTCTTCTCCTCCTACTCCTTTTTCCCCTCTTCCTTCTTTTTCTTCTCCTCCTTCTTTTCCTCCTTCCTTCTTTTTCTTCTCCTCTTTCCCCCTCCTCCTTCTCCTTCTTTTTCTTCTCCTCCTTCTCCTCCTACTCCTTTTCCCCCTCTTCTTCCTCCTTTTTCTTCTCCTCCTACTCCTTTTCCACCTCTTCCTCCTCTTTTTCCTCCTTCCTTCTTTTTCTTCTCCTTTTCCTTCTTCTCCTTCCTTCTTTTCCTTCTACTTCTTCTCCTCCTTCTCTTCCTTTTTCCTCCTCCTCCTCCTCCTTCCCACTCCTCCTTCCTCTTCCCCCCACTCCACCTTCTCCTCTTCCCCCCCCCCTCCCTCTCCTTCCCTGTAAAAAGTTCCCCCCTCACGTGTATACCCCCCTCCCCACCCCGCACCCTCCCCCCTCATTACACATACATAGTTTATTCTCTGTCTTGCATGTTAAGGAATCAGCTTATGTTTAAACCTAACCTAACCCAGTCTAATTCTAATCTGTCGAGCCTAATTCATTCTAATCTGTCGAGCCTAATTTTATTCTGTCCAACCTAATTCTAATCTGTCAAGCCTAATTTTAATCTGTCGAGCCTAATTTTATTCTGTCGAGCCTAATTCATTCTAGTCTGTCGAGCCTAATTCTAGTCTATTAAGTCTAATTTTAGTCTGTCGAGCCTAATTCTAGTCTATTAAGTCTAGTTTATTCTAATCTGTCGAGCCTAATTTTAATCTGTCGAGCCTAATTCTATTCTGTCGAGCCTAATTCATTCTAATCTGTCCAGCCTAATTTTAATCTGTCGAGCCTAATTCTATTCTGTCCAGCCTAATTCATTCTAATCTGTCAAGCCTCATTCTAATCTGTCCAGCCTAATTCTAATCTGTCGAGCCTAATTTTAGTCTGTCAAGCCTAATTCTAATCTGTCAAGCCTAATTCTAATCTGTCGAGCCTAATTCATTCTAATCTGTCGAGCCTAATTCTAATCTGTCGAGCCTAATTCTAGTCTATTAAGTCTAATTTATTCTAATTTGTCCAGCCTAATTTTAGTCTGTCCAGCCTAATTCTAATCTGTCGAGCCTAATTTTAATCTGTCAAACTTAATTCTAATCTATCGAGCCTAATTCTATTCTAATCTGTCGAGCCTAATTCTAATATGTCGAGCCTAATTCATTCTAATCTGTCCAGCCTAATTCTAATCTGTCGAGCCTAATTCTAATCTATCGTGCCTAATTCTATTCTAATCTGTCGAGCCTAATTCTAATCTGTCCAGCCTAATTTATTCTAATCTGTCAAGCCTAATTTTAATCTGTCGAGCCTAATTCTATTCTATTAAGTCTAATTTGTTCTAATATGTCGAGCCTAATTCTAGTCTATTAAGTCTAATTTATTCTAATCTGTCGAGCCTAATTCTAATCTGTCGAGACTAATTCATTCTAATCTGTCGAGCCTAATTCTAGTCTGTCGAGCCTAATTTTAATTCTATCCAGCCTAATTCTAGTCTGTCGAGCCTAATTCTAGTCTGTCGAGCCTAATTCTAATCTGTCGAGCCTAATTTTAATCTGTCCAGCCTAATTTTAATCTGTCAAGCCTAATTCTAATCTGTCGAGCCTAATTTTAGTTTGTCGAGCCTAATTCTAATCTGTCGAGCCTAATTCATTCTAATCTGTCGAGCCTAATTCTAATCTGTCGAGCCTAATTCTAATCTGTCGAGCCTAATTCATTCTAATCTGTCGAGCCTAATTCTAATCTGTCGAGCCTAATTTATTCTTATCTGTCGAGCCTAATTTTATTCTGTCGAGCCTAATTTTATTCTGTCGAGCCTAATAATTCTAGTCTGTCAAGCCTAATTTACTCTGTACAAACTTACTATTTATATTATTTAATGTTCTAACTTAAATTTTGTTATCCTAGCCTAACTTTTACCATTTTAGTCGAATTTTTACTACAATTATCTTCTCAATATCAGGAGAGAGAGAGAAAGAGAGAGAGAGAGAGAATAGATATTTAAATACACATACATACACACACATACAAACATTGAGAGAGAGAGAGAGAGAGTATGGACGTAATAGATAGGCTACACACACACACACACACATTGAGAGAGAGAGAGAGAGAGTATGGATGTAATAGATACACATAAACACACAAACATTGAGAGAGAGAGAGAGACGCATTAGGCTACACATACACACACGCATTGAGAGAGAGAGAGAGAGAGAGAGAGAGAGAGAACACACACACACACACGCACGCATTGAGAGAGAGAGAGAGAACACACACACACACACGCATTGAGAGAGAGAGAGAGAGAGAGAGAGAGAGAGAGAGAGTACACACATACACACACACACACATTGAGAGAGAGAGAGAGAGAGAGAGGTACAAATATTCCATTAGGCCACTGAAGTAACAAGAGAGATAGTTTCAAAGTTTATGTCACAAAATCGACCTTCTCTGTAACACTTGCAAAATTTTCAGCACAAAAAATTTCAATCACATATTCTTACAGATTCTATACCAGTGTGTCTAAATTAGGGTCGATTCCACAGTGGTATTCGTTTGTTAACTTCCCAACCAACCACACACACTTGTAAGGCTTCATTATTTTCCAAAAGGTGGTATTCGTTTGTTAACTTCCCAACCAACCACACACACTTGTAAGGCTTCATTATTTTCCCAAAGGTGGTATTTGTTTGTTAACTTCCCAACCAACCAACCACACACACTTGTAAGGCTTCATTATTTTCCCAAAAGGTGGTATTGGTTTGTTAACTTCCCAACCAACCACAGACACTTGTAAGGCTTCATTATATTCCAAAAGGTGGTATTCGTTTGTTAGCTTCCCAACCAACCACACACACACTTGTAAGGCTTCATTATTTTCCAAAAGGTGGTATTCGTTTGTTAGCTTCCCAACCAACCACACACACACTTGTAAGGCTTCATTATTTTCCAAAAGCTGAGTATCCACATTCACAATTAAAATCTATTCAACAGTTAGATAATGATGATCACTGCATAGTTTACTAACCAAATTCATTAAATAATTCACCCATAAGTCATTTACACAGCTAACATTCTTTCGTTTGCGAGCTTACAAACCAATACCAACCACTGTGGAATCGACCCTAACTAAAAATTTAATTAGTGTATAGAAAATGGATTGTGGATTTAGTCTGATTTTCGACTTTTGAGATTCAGACAAATTTATAAATGTCCGAGTAAGAGTAAATGGAGTATAGTTTTGGAATAGGTTAATATTATAAGGGGGAAATTTTGTGTTGGTAAATCTGGAGCAACTGAATCCTCCAAACTCTTCCAAGCAACAACAACAGAACAAACACCATTATATTTGTTCTTCTGGTCCTCCTGGTTGTTTCCTGGCATACTTTGGAGGAATCAAGGCACTCCAATGTAACAAAAAAGAATTACCCCTTAAATTGATTGATTGATTGATATTAGGCGCCGCAACAACGAGGTCATATAGCGCCAGAAAAAGGTGATAGAGAGTTAGGTGTGTGTCTATGTGGAGAGAACCTGGTGGTAAATAGAAGGATATCTCATTTATCTCTCATTATAACTACGGTATGGGACTTTGAACTTTATAGATGGGAGTATAAGGAAGGATATCTCATTTAACTCTCATTATAACTACGGTATGGGACTTTGAACTTTATAGACAAGAGTATAAGGAAGGATATCTCATTTACCTCTCATTATAACTACGGTATGGGACTGTGAACTTTATAGACGAGAGTATAAGGAAGGATATCTCATTTATCTCTCATTATAACTACGGTATGGGACTTTGAACTTTATAGACGGGAGCATAAGGAAGGATATCTCATTTATCTCTCATTATAACTACGGTATGGGACTTTGAACTTTATAGACGATAGCATAAGGTTTGTTATTGCAATTTTTCTGTATATATAATCGAGGCTAGCGAGGTAAGGGACTATAAACCTTATGAATGAGAGGCTAAGGTTTACTATCTCATTTCCTTGGTGAACTAATGTTTTTGTGGTTCATTCGAATCATTTTATACCATTTTATGAAACTCCATGACAATTTGAGAGAGAGAGAGAGAGAGAGAGAGAGACGCATATTAGGCTACACATACACACACGCATTGAGAGAGAGAGAGAGAGAGAGAGAGAGAGAGAGAGGCTACACACTACACACACGCATTGAGAGAGAGAGAGAGAGAGAGAGGAGAGAGAGAGAGAGAGAGACGCATATTAGGCTACACATACATACACACGCATTGAGAGAGAGAGAGAGAGAGAGAGAGAGAGAGACGCATTAGGCTACACATACACACACGCATTGAGAGAGAGAGAGAGAGAGAGAGAGAGAGAGAGAGGAACACGGTCGAGATATAATAAGGGTGGATTTCACAGTGGTTGGCATTGGTTTGTAAGCATGCAAACGAAATAATGTTGGCCAGCGCGAGGTTAGGTAAGGTCACTAATAAGTCTATCTAATTAATTTGCTATGGGGGCCAAAACGCAACAATTAAAGTCCCCCCCCCTCCCCCTCCCCACGCCCCAATCAAGGAAAAGGGGGCCAAACCGCAACAAAGTCCCCCCCCACTCCCCCCGCCCCCCAATCAAGGAAAAGGGTGCCAAACCGCAACAAAGCCCCCCCTCCCCCCTCCCCCCCCCCACGCCCCAATCAAGGAAAAGGGGGCCAAACCGCAACAAAGTCCCCCCCCCTCCCCCCACGCCCCCCAATCAAGGAGGTGCGAGTTCCTGCTTGAAAACCACACACAAAACTACACATTATTTATTCACCTATAAATAATTCTCAGACTATCATCTTAAATATTAATTAACACTTCTTAGGAATACCATCCACCACCATCTTGCAACATTTCACTTTTTCCTTTTAATTTGTACTTTTACGATCATATATCCTTATTCTCAACCATAACAGTGAAACCAGAGACAACTTACCACATTATAAGAATCCCAGAGAGGTCGTAAATCACACAGTTGAAGAGAATTAGACACTTTCTTTTTTTAATGTAAACAACCACTAATCATTCTTAAGTCAGTCAGTGTTGCCAGGTCTGCCTTGACGAAATTTCCCTTAACTTTTTTTACCTTTTAGTATTTCCCTTTTTAACCTCAATAATTCTCTATTTTATTTATTCTTGAACATTGACGGTCCTTTTATTTATTTATTTTCTTGTTTTTAACCTCAATAATTCTCTATTTTATTTACTCTTGAACATTGACGGTCCTTTTATTTATTTATTTATTTATTTATTTTCTTGGTGTTTTGTGTGGTAGAAATTCCCTTGTTCTGCCTTGACGAAATTTCCCTTAACTTTTACCTTAATTTTTTTTAGTATTTCCCTTTTTAACCTCAATAATTCCCTTTTTATCTACTCTTGAACATTGACGGTCCTTTTATTTATTTATTTATTTATCTATTTATTTTCTTGGTGTTTTGTGTAGTTGAAATTTCCCCTGTTTACTCGTGAACTAATTTTTATATATTTATTTCCCCGTGTGGACATCAAAATTCCCTAAAATAGAGAAATTTCCCTACACCTGGCAACACTGCGGCCTTAACCATCTCAATCTACGTGCTTAATAAGTTTTCAATCAATATTTAGAATTCCTTTTTGACAAGTATGATAAAAAAAATTACACACACATATAGTCACATTAATTAACTGAAATACAATACCCAACAAGCAATAATACATTTTTTTTTTTTTTTTTTTTACTGTATTTCACCACGTTGTTGAGTGAGGCCAAGGAAGAGCCATGTTGAATACACTAGCAATCCAAAAATTTTATTCACAGTCTTGCTTCGAATAGCCTGATCGAGTATTAATTAAGCGAGTTCAAGCATAAATTTAATATGAAATAGGATAAGCCTTGTAATTGGTTCATTAGTATATCAATTATTAAATGATTCGAAACTTCAACAAAACCTACTAGATACAAATTTTGGAACTATTATGACACACACGAAAAGTAATATAACCCCCCCCCAAGCCTGTCCCCCTACTCCTGCACCCCCCAAAACCTGTCCCCCTATTCCCGCACCCCCTTAAAAGATGGGGACTCGGGGACTCTTATTATAAACCCTTAGAGGTCTTGGAGGGGGAGGGGTAAAATGGCGGACTGGTGGCTTCAATCACCCGACGTGAAGGTGTGTGTGTGTCCTTCCAGTTCTTTTAACTTTTATACTCTTTTCAATAATATCATGCTTATGTTATATTGAAAGTTAAGGTGGTAATTAATTCACTTTTGGTACATTGGAGTGCCTTGATTCCTCCAAAGTATCTCTCTCTCTCTCTCTCTCTCTCTTTAAGGTGGTAATTCACTTTTGTTACATTGGAGTGCCTTGATTCCTCCAAAGTATCTCTCTCTCTCTCTCTTTCTCTCCCTCTCTCTCTCTTTAAGGTGGTAATTCACTTTTGTTACATTGGAGTGCCTTGATTCCTCCAAAGTATCTCTCTCTCTCTCTCTCTCTCTCTCTCTCTCTTTAAGGTGGTAATTAATTCACTTTTGTTACATTGGAGTGCCTTGATTCCTCCAAAGTATCTCTCTCTCTCTCTCTTTCTCTCTCTCTCTCTCTCTTTAAGGTGGTAATTCGTATGCCAGGAAACAACAGGACCAGATGAACAAAAATAATGGTGTTTGTTGTGTTGTTGTTGCTTGGAATAGTTTGGAGGATTCAGTTGCTCCAGATTTACCTACACAAAATTATTTCCCCCTTAATCAATGAGGAAGTACACTGTGCCTGTCCCCTATTCCTGCACCCCCCTAACCCCCACCCCCCCCCCCAAGCCTGTCCCCCTACTCCTGCACCCCCCTCCCCCCCTAAGCCTGTCCCCCTACTCTCGCACCCCCCAA
>JAWQEG010004218.1:17500-145000 GCA_033782935.1 Petrolisthes cinctipes
TTTTTTTTTGTTTCTTTCCCCTTTTAAACTGCAAAAACAAATAAATATATAAATAAATATACTGAGAGAACTCCCATTTAATCTCAGTCTATTTCCATTTCAAAAAAAAAAAAATCATGCAATATTTCTGTCTTTCCAATTTTTTTTCGTTTCTTTCCCTTTTTAAACTGCAAAAACAAATAAATATATAAATAAATAAACTGAGAGAACTCCTATTTAATCTGTTTATTTCATTAAAAAAAAAAATCATGCAATTTTTCTCTCCTTTTCAATTTTTTTTCGTTTCTTTCCCCTTTTTAAATTGCAAAAACAAATAAATATATAAATAAATATCTGAGAGAACTCCCTTTAATCTCAGTTTATTCCATTTCAAAAAAAAAATCATGCAATTTTTCTGTCCTTTCCAATTTTTTTTTTCATTTCTTTCCCCTTTTTAAACAAATTAATTATAAATAAATAAACTGAGAGAACTCCCATTTAATCTCATTGTCTATTCCATTAAAAAAAAAAAAAAAAAAAAAAAATCATGCAATATTTCTGTCCTTTTCAATTTTTTTTCGTTTCTTTCCTCTTTTTAAACAAACAATTAAATAAATAAATAAACTGAGAGAACACCCATTTAATCTCATTGTTTATTTATTTCATGATACATAATTACACTATATTTGGTAGAAAATGTGAAATGACGAGAGATATTGAACCCTTTACGTACACGGAAGTTCAACATTCCTTGTCATTACACAATTTACAAGTGCCATGAGAGGTCCTGGTAACTTGTCATCAATTAATAGTTTTTTTTTAAGTCTCAACGTAAAAGTAATTAAAATACGTTTCCACAATTAATAATATGTCTGGTAAAAGTTCGTGTGTATACTGACGGAACCTTTGCCTTACTTATTTATTATTTATCATATGTAATACAGAATATATTATATAATTATTATTATTATTATAATGTTTACCAGACGATCTCAAAACACTTGTAACCTGCCCTAAGGAAGATTTTCTATATAACCGTATCTTAATAAAACATGTTTCATAATATCAAATACTCGTCATTAGCTAAGCAAATAAAAATCACTTACAAGATTCACACTTCATTCATTTAATAAAACAATAAGTTTATTATTTATTTATGAAAATTGCCCAAGTTTCTATAGTCCTGTACTACCTTCACACATTGCTTCTCCCTCTATATCATAATAATCATAATAATAATCATAATAATAATAATCAGAGAATAATACAGTATATCCAAGATGCTGATAATATTTATGGAATAACTAGTACTGCACCTTATATCTTAATCAAATCAGCAGCTGTATACAACGGGTAGTTTCTCTGGCGACCGACCACCAGATCTAAATACAATAATCGTATTCTAAAAATTCACTTAATCCTCATATTGGGCCATACATACTGATAGCTAGATAATTGCACTAACATTTTAAAGTTCCTAAATTCCAATGGTTTTCTTCCTCAGGGCAGATTTACTTCTTTATATTTAAAACCCATGATAACACAGGCAAACACAATGTCACAAACTATATGAGAAACAGATCACAGAATTTACAGCTGAACAACACTAAGAAGATGGAGTGGGTTGGTTGGTGGTGGGTTGGAACTCCATGTATATAATATTATAATGGCCAGCAACATAATTATACAGTATCTGTGGCCATGTACGTATACAACAATATCTATAAATTATACAAGTATGTTAAATATTTATAAACACAGTACGTACATGAAATCTATAAATATATGTTAAAATATTTATAAATGCCATTAATACGTACATACTATCTATAAATATATGTAAAATATTTATATATACCATAAATACGTACACATTATCTATAAATATGTGTAAAATATTTATAAATACCATAAATACCCCTGGACATCCTTAAGGCCAAATAGAATGTAGGTGGTTCACTTGAGGTCAAAGAGTTATTAATACCATCACCCAACCCCCTCAGTGTTAACCATCTGTAACTTCTGCCATAATCAAAAGCAACACAGCTGTCCGAGTACATGGAGAATGTTTATAACGGATTCTCGATGGTAAACATTTTATTAATTCAAAGACGGCTTCAGATCATGCCAAGTCAAGGCAAATGTTCTTATATAAAACATAGGAATAAATGCCTTACTTAGTGCTACCTTCACAGCATGAGATATGTTGACTTCAGTCAGCAAATTTTATATTTCTCCGGCTCAAAGTGGCACAGACTCAAAACATTCTTAATTACTTAATTGTACTTAATTTATTTTAAATGCATTGGAGTGCAAGAAACAAAATGGTGCAATGTTTACCATTGAAAAACTTGGCTATATATTGTCAACATGTTACAGTTCATGCAGTGGTAATACTTGAAGTCCTTTCTACTTACTACAGTATAACTGAACATCTAACAATCTCAGTGTTTAAGTATCGATATTCTTTAATGTGTGGTTACATTGACATTACTGAAGAAACCATGGCTGTGTAACTAGTCTACAGGGAAAGAAAAAACTACTGGGAAGAGGGACATCCAAACCTTAAGTTGAGTCCTATATATAAAGATCTCAACATTACTGTCATTCTCATTGTAATTCCTCAAGCCACTCTCTTCCATATTGTGGATTTGGTGTTTATATATATCCTGCTTCAGCCTTTATGGTTATTATTTCAGTATATACCAACCAGCACCATATTATTATTATTATTATTATAAAGTACCACAAATTATCTTAATGTCACAAGTCTCAAAGCCACTGATGTTATAAGTCTGTTCACAGTTTTCATTTCTCAATCTGAGGTAGTTTGTCCCCCTTTAAAACTTTCAGATTCAGAAGTGAAAAATCATCAGTGGGTTTGATCTTTTTACATTACATTATTCCCATCATGAATGGCTATAAGTTTTTTCTCTTATTATTAACACACAGCTGGGTTTGTTTTTTTTCTTATTATTAACACACAGCTGGGTTTGTTTTTTTTCCTTATTATAAACACAGCTGTTTTTTATTTTCCTTATTATTAAGAATGCATTACCATAACCTGATCTATACAATACAGTAGTCATATTTTCTAATACATCATAATATAATTAATCATTGCCTGTATAATATTGAAGTCATTACACTCCATTGTGAAATATCGATAATAATCAGCCCATTGGTAAACATTAATCATTAGTTGGGAATTATATCATATGAGTGAGGTGTTAACTACATTATAATATTACAGTAACTAAGCTATCTGAACTGACTCATTGCCTGGCTGGTTGTGGGTTGGTAAATAACTTCACAAAGAGATGATTACTATATAAATGTTTTCCGACATAATTAACACGTTCTCCGACACAAGTAGCCTACAGTAACTCACTCTCTTTGATAGAAATAACTCGTTCTCTTTTGAGCGAGATTAACGCTACCCTTCGGCTTTCTTACGCAAATAACTCGATCATTCTTTCCCGAGTGAGATAATTATTACCCTTAGGATTTCTGACATAAATAGCTCTTTCTCTGACATAAGCTGAGATAATTAGGATTTCTGACATAAATAGCTCCTTCTCTGACATAAGCTGAGATAATTAGGATTTCTGACATAAATAGCTCCTTCTCTGACATAAGCTGAGATAATTAGGATTTCTGACATAAATAACTCCTTCTCTGACATAAGCTGAGATAATTAGGATTTCTGACATAAATAGCTCCTTCTCTGACATAAGCTGAGATAATTAGGATTTCTGACATAAATAGCTCTTTTTCTGACATAAGGTGAGATAATTACTACACTATGGTTTTCTGACATAAGCCACTCATTGTCTGGTGCTGTCCGTGCGTTGCTGTACTTCCAATCTGCCCTCCTCCCATTAGCACCCGCCCTCCCTGGTTTTAATAAGGTAATGACGAGCACTGTCTACTCTCTACTGTAAAGCTTAATCACACGTATCCTATAATGTATAGAAATGGTACAAACAAATCAGTAACAGACAATGATTAACGTACATACAAAAATTCATAATGGAAATTCAAGAAAAAATGTGCTTTGAGTGTCTTGCATGTACTGTATGTCTATTTGCCTAATACTGAGATTTCAACATTAAATTTATCCTATCTAAAAGCAGTAGAAAAAGCATTCATTTACCTACTCAAACAATTTGAGCATTTTATACTTTTTTGGGGAATTAGTTGGTCTAATAAACGGGGGTTAAATTATTCATATGCATAGATAGAAAGCACGACCTGGCAATTACAGTTTATATAATAATAATAATATCTCCTCAAGAATTCCTTTACCAATGACCTGTAAAAACTGACAAGTGAACGGCAACAACTGTGGGCGGGAAAACATCACACTGGCAACATTTATGATGAGAAAGAGGGCCATATTCAAGAACAATTACGGAGCATACGACGATGTGGTACCGGTACGACGACACCATAGCCATCGTACCGGTACCATGTCGTCGTCAATACCACGGATGTTCTTGCATATGGTCCAGAGAGAGACTACATGTATTACACTTGAGCTTATGGAAGATATCAACATGGTCTGGATTAAATGAGATAAAATGGTACCAAGAAAGTTGCAACCTAATAATTATCACATTCTAGTATGTAGTAGTCAAGTCGCTGTTCTTTCTCTTCTGCTCTTCATCTCAAAATGTCACCACCCCTGAAATACTCTTAAATTAAGATCACACGTCAAAGCTAAAGAAAAGAAAGCATGAATCTCCGAGACTATAAAGCATCTCGGATTTCCAAAACGATTCTTATTCGACTTTGAAATTACAGCTATTGTTGGACACCTGTATGAGAAGCCTGCCAATGTTTCTTACAGTCCGTCTGTGCTGTAAGACTTTTATTTCTATTTATTATATACTATTAACTTTCACACAATTCTAGCACTATAAAGAAGCAATGCACACATACTTACACATCAACACTGTTGTCTTAGATTCATTAAAATGTTTACAATGGAAATATCTTTAAGTAGAAACAGGCAATGAGAATTTGCCAGCTGTTTCTAAGACTGATTAATTCAATATACAAATAACATATTACCTAGTAAGATGCCTTACATTATACTGTATATATGAATATTGTGATACAACCAGCAATTTTGTTTCAGTATATTTTTTTGTGCCATATATTTCTTGCAGTATAGAAACCAAGTGTTGTCCAAAGTTGCTGGTTGTCACATATTGTCTTGCAAGCAGAGGATATGAAGCAACACCTAGGAACGCTGCAGTAATGAGCAGACAGGGAGACGGCATCAGGTTTGTGCAATAAAGGGATGTACTGTACTGGGGTGGTCATCATAACAACATCTGGCCACTATAATAATATAATTTCAAAGATACTTGAAGGTAAAGAGTAGCATAATATGTATATATGTAGCCAAGTATTATGTAAACATCCATAGCACAATAAATGGATTCTGCAGAACAATATGAACACTGCATTTTCATTTTTTTTCCCAGAGACATCCCTTGCTTTCCTGCCTTTCTCTCTGTCTAACACCTCAATCAAATTGCTGCGAGTGAATTTGTAAAAAATATTATAACTGAGCGTACTGGTTACATCTGCGTCACAAGGGTTTTGACAACACACAGTTTTGTCCCCCGCTCTTGACTAGACTTGGTATGTATCACAATGTACACAGAACACCAAAGTCGAGAGTCACTTCCAAGTAGCACCGTCATGGATGATTCACACAGCAATACTTAGTTCATCTCATACTATCGCACAGCACATATGGTCCAGTGGCCAATGAAGACTATCCATTAACTGCTATGGGTAAGGATTTACTAAATGCATAAGAATGCATTAGTGACGGTGTGCCTTTAAAATACCTGTGCAAAAGCACTACAACTGAAGCACTTTCATTATCAGACTGCAAGTATAGCACAGGGTAAAAGGAATACTGCTACTGTTATGACTGTGATACACAACACTGCAAGAAACACTCAAAGCAGAAAACGTCAATCAGCGTGGGCTTGTGTTGGGTGGGACTGGGAATACAATTATGGAGTCCACTGCAGGTAAATCTTATGAGCGGGGGTTTGGGATAGGGATAGGGGTGAGGGTGAGGGTGAGGGTGAGGGAAGGGCGGTCGTGACGCAACACTGAAGAAGACTCGAGTCACCCCGATTGAACACACACACACACATAATATATAAACTTCCCATATATATTTTTTCGCTCACCCTCAAGCTTGATCTTGATACTAAGTCCTTGTCCGCTCTCGTAGACTGCAGTGATACGACTTCCTTTTTTGGCATTTAGTGTCATGGAAGAGCTGAGGTGTAGAGCATCAGTATAGCCAAGTAGGACAAGTAGAAATCCATGCTTCTTAAATGAACTGCAGTCGTTGTAATTCCTTGCATGTCTTTCTTGTACTCGCTGGTCTCCTGTGCTCTTTATTATATCGTTATCAATCAAGGTGTTGCAGGGATGTCCAGGTTAGTTAGTTCTTCACACTGTTCCGTTGGTTAATTAGTTGGTTGGTTGGTTGGTGCGTGAAAACTCCAGATGGTGGTGTTGTTTGTTGTTGTTGTTGTTGAGTATCTGCAATCGGCAGGGGGCGCTCTTGGTTGACAACACATGGTTAATTTTATGACGTAGGGGGCGGTAACCAGCTTGCCTCTTTATGGCACAGGGTCGATGGGCGAGATCCTCCGCCACCCAACCCCAGGATCTCACACATTCATCTCGTCACTCACCATCTTTAAGCCTCCATTTTGAATGTGGGCGGCTGCTTCATTTCTGAAACATTTAAAGGGGAAAAAATTATTGTGTGAAATTCATGACATTATAAGATTCCTAAGGTCTTACAATGTCAAGAGTCTTAATGTATAGAAGAGTGTATTTACATTACTGTAACCAAATTCTTCTAAAAGATATGTCGTACTACTAGAATTATTAAATTAAGTTAGTGTAGTGTAGGATGCCGGTTAATAAATATATGAATGACCCATAACAAAGGCACAAGGCAGGATTTACAACACACTCTATGGGCTCGTTGTCACATTATAAATATACTACTCTCTGTATAGTAAGTACTGTACTGTATAACAAAGAATTTTATATTAATGACAAAAACTTTTATCAAATGAGAAAGAAATCCAATACCATAATTGATATCTCTTTTGTATCAATGTAAGTTTAGACAATCACAATATTGACATCCTCTATCTGCCATTGTTGTTTGGCTATAAGTTGTATAGATTACTTTTTTAATTACTGATATATCCGAGAAAATGGCCGAATGCAATGTAACCAAGAAAGAATAATATAAAAATTCAAAAACATTCCTCAAATATCATACCATTCTCAAACTGTAAATGGTTAGTAACTTACAACATTCAGATCATATCAAAATAAGCGTTTAGACCAAAAACCAAATCATTATATACTGTAAGCAAAAACTTTCAAAATCCTAAACTTTCAAACGGGTGAGTGAGATGTTGTTATAAAGATTACTAATTTTTTTTTTTTTTTTTTTTTTTTTTTTTTTTTTTTTTAGGAGACATGAGGCTGAGTAATTTGTGTTTTTTTATGTTGTGGTAAAAACTGTAAAGCAATAACTAGTATAAATCAGCCCACAACCATACATACATACACACACCCACCACCCACACCTACCCACACACACAACCACACCCACCCACCCACGCACACACACATTATCTACAATCAGTGTTTCTCTACATGATATAAACACTTATTATTCTCAAGGTAAGTCATGAGGTATTAAAAAAGAAAAGAAAAAAAGAAAAGAAAATATTTTGGCCCGTGCTTGCTACCCAGACATGAGCCAATTTGACGAGACTTTTTAAGAACCCTGTGATCGTGTATGAAAATTGGAGGCTTCTGATTCCTCCTGACCATGCCACGAAACAAGCGCCTTCCATGTAGTTGGTGTTTCGTGGCAATATTTGAAGAACTCATTTACCTCCAATTTTCTGACTACACCACAGGGTCCCTTGATACCATGACGTGATCAGCTACGGAAACATATTAGCCTCATACTATACACATATGGGACTGAAATGTGTTTATGCTGTCGACTAATTACATTACAGTTATGGCGAAACTTACATGACAACTGCTGCTGCCTGTAATTATACTGAACACAACAACAACAACAACAATCACAACAACAACAAAAAATAACAACAGGCTACAATACTACAATCCCCAATATCTATAAACAATACTTCATCAAGGTTACACAATCTATACAGTAAATTATACATATCAAGTTATTTCTAATGTGTCAGTATGGGTAAGTTGGTCTCAGGCTTTCAACATACTACACCTTCTGAAAGATAATACTGTAAGGAGAGATTATGCTGAGATTTTTAATGATTAATCCTATGATATACACACCAATTAATTAATCCTGTCGGGAAAAGTTATGTTGTTGAGATTTTTAATAATTATCCTTTCAGTTTTAAGATCACATACAACATCAATTAATCCTGTCGAGAAAAGCTACATTGAGATTTTTTTTATAATGATCCGATCATGTTTAAGATCACACGACACATCAACATTTGAGTTATGATAAGTTGACAACAAACAAACAAACAAACTCAGGCAGTCAACATGCATTCTATACCATCAACAATAAACCTTTAGCCTTGGGTCACATGCAAGAATATCCTTGGTATTGACGGTGGTGTGGTACCGGTACGACGGCAAAAGTCCCGTCGCATTACTTACTTCACCGAGGCACGCGATGTTCACAGACTCGAGATTATTAAGTGTAGAAAACGTGCGTATTTCTCGAGTCCATCAACACAGCATGTCTCGGTGAAGCAGCAAGTGAGGAGATAGGACTTCTGCCGCCGACTGTACCAGCACGACGGACAGCTCTGTAGTGTGTGTGTGGAGTCATCGTACCTGTACCACGCCCTCATCAACACCACGGATATTCTCGCATACCACCCCTTGTTGCATGCTCAATGTGAAGAACAACAACAACAACAACAGACAATCTACTGTAAAATACCTCAATGTGTGTAATAATTTTGCACACCAACTCCGTACGTATACAGACTACACTAAATAAAACCATATGGAATAGAGGGTTGTGATTGTGTCAAAAGTGAAGCCTACTGATTCTTCCACAATGTGCTACAAAACAGATCAATAAAACTATAGTAATAGTCTTAGCTAATTGAACCTGTTGCTTGATATAGTTTAAAGGAATCGGTAGCCTCTAATTCGCTCATAATATCATATCTTAGCTAACTTGATATTACCTACCATACTCTGATAAAAATGGCATCCACCTAAATATTATGAAAAGAAAGTTCCCAATTTTCCCAAAGTATTTCATAACTCCTTTAGAAAAACATTACATCCGAAAAATAATCAAAACTGTAAATTTTTTTTGTTTCCTGAAGGTACAGTAATGTAACTTTACTGTAGTCGAGTTATTAACCATCCCTGATATATAAGAATACAAAATCTCCATTGCAGTGTAAATAATGAAGCTACTATAGTGACTGTGAAGTATTGACTCTGGTATGAACTGTGCTGTTTCAACAAAAATATATTTGCTTCATTACAAAATATACTGACAATATCTTTAGTTATTTTAGTGGTATTTATTCTACTGCTGTGTTTGGTGCATAAAATGACAATATTGACAATTGATAATATATATAAAACTTAGGATTCTGCAGTGTTCTCTGGAGTCTGACAACATAGTAAAATAAGCAAGTGATACTAAATGTGTTGTGGTGCCAATAGATGGCCTTTAAGGACCCTGTGATAGTGTATGAAACTTGGAGGCTTCTGATTCCTCCTGACCATGCCACGAAACAATCTCATTCCATACGGGTGGTGTTTCGTGGCAATATTTGAAGGACTCGTTTACTTCCAATTTTCTGACTACTGTACATCACAGGGTTCCTTAATACTGTGGTGCCAAAATGTGACAATAAAAGTGAACATTACTTTAATAATATGATATCCCATCTAGCTGAATACATAACTATAAGCAAAAAAAAACATTTAAATAATAGCATTTTCAGTTTTTTAGTCAGTATTAATACAGTAGAGTATATATCTGCAATAAAAGAAACATGCAAGCATGCAAAAGCAAGCAACATCACAAGTCTCATGCCCATGCAATGAAAAAGTGTACAGTACTGTACATACTGTACATAAAATCAAGTGACAATACAAAGGTGCTTCAACAAGAGCAGGTTTATGGCCCAATGCAAACCATCATTAAACATGAAGTATGAAAGGAGACAATAATAATTCTCCCATTACTGAAGCATTAGACAACGCTAGCTGTATAACACACCATTTCTCTTTGTACACAAGTGAAATTTAGGCTATAATTTCCATCATTCCATAAGACTCTCCTAAGCCTGGATGCTGACTGTGTTTCAAGAATTTCTGGACACAATGCAGTATGAATCTGGTATGTACGTTGTTAGTAGGAATCCGTTTCACAAGGTATCTAACTCCTCAAGCATGTACAGCCACAATCAAATAACCACCAACACTTTCCTTCCATCGTGCAAATAAATCGGTATCATATCAATATATAATCATTCAACACAATACGTCAACTCAACCCCCTCAATTTTTATTATGAGGTGCTGCAAAATCATACACGTGTTGTTCTTTATTCCCAAGATCTTTACCACGATGGAAGGAAAGTGTGGGTGGATATTTGATTGTGGCTGTACATACATACTATACCCAATTAAACTCCTCTTTACTTACGCCTGATATTAATTATTATCTATAAATATCCCGGATAATGTTTTGCCGAACACCAAAGTAATTTGTTAATGATTTGTAGGAAACATATGATAAAGACTCAATGGGGGATTTTCCATTATAAACAACATCATTATGATTTCTGTTTTTGTTTTGTTTTTAAGATATAATGAGAATACAGATACCATGAGTCTTGTGCCAAAGTATTAAAAATAAAATGTCAGGCTGTTTGAGGGAAGCAAATGGGTAATCATAAGCAGACCTAAACAAGCTAAAAAAGCTTTACATAATGGCTATTGCTATGTTGACAAATAAGTTATGTATATATATATATATCCATGAAGCACGGGGGAAACAGAGCGAGCTGAGGGTGGGGACAACTTACAAGTCTTGATCAGTTTCCTCGTGAAAGGTAAAGTAATAAATGACCAGGTTAGCCAATAATACAAATGTACAAAAATATTAATTAATGGATATATTTATTGTGAGTAGAGATGCTGTCTTGATCAGGTTAATGGAAATATTTATATTGACTTTAAATACTGTCTTGATCAGGTTAACCTTTTCATATTAATGTACAGAAATATTAATTAATGGATATACTTATTGTGAGTAGAGATGCTGTCTTGATCAGGTTAACCTTTTCATATTAATGTACAGAAATATTAATGGAAATATTTATATTGACTTTAAATACTGTCTTGATCATGTTAGCCTTTTCATATTAATGTACAGAAATATTAATTAATGGATATATTTATGTGACTAAGATGCTTTTTGATCACGTTTGCCTTTTCATATTAATGTACAGAAATATTAATGGAAATATTTAAGTGACTCTTGAGTATATTATTATAGAATCTGGGATGAAGGAATACTGTACCAAGAAGCTGTTAACAATAATTATGATGGTGGTATTATTCATTAGGAAATATTATGCATCATCACTGAAAATGTATAATTCATTAGCATTATTTTCCACTGCAAAATTGGCTCTGGCTCACTCTCCAAGCTCAAGGTGCAACGTAAACAAACCAAAAAGCAATTGATTACCTATGCCTTGTTACCCATTGAAATATTAACTAAAGAGCAATAACTTAACGCCTTTTTACCCACTTAAATATTAACTAAAAAGCAATTGATTACCTATGCCTTGTTACCCATTGAAATATTAACTAAAAAGCAATTGATTACCTATGCCTTGTTACCCATTGAAATATTAACTAAAAAGCAATTGATTACCTATGCCTTGTTACCCATTGAAATATTAACTAAAAAGCAATTGATTACCTATGCCTTGTTACCCATTGAAATATTAACTAAAAAGCAATTGATTACCTATGCCTTGTTACCCATTGAAATATTAACTAAAAAGCAATTGATTACCTATGCCTTGTTACCCATTGAAATATTAACTAAAAAGCAATTGATTACCTATGCCTTGTTACCCATTGAAATATTAAAAAGCAATAACTTAACGCCTTTTTACCCACTTAAATATTAACTAAAAAGCAATTGATTACCTATGCCTTGTTACCCATTGAAATATTAAAAAGCAATAACTTAACGCCTTTTTACCCACTTAAATATTAACTAAAAAGCAATAACTTAACGCCTTTTTACCCACTTAAATATTAACTAAAGAGCAATAACTTAACGCCTTTTTACCCACTTAAAATATTAACTAAAACGCAATTGATTAACTATTGATGCCTTGTTACCCTACCCACTTAATTATCAATGAAAAACCAATAAATTAACGCCATTTTACCCACTTGAATATTAAGCAAAAAGCAATTGATTAAATGTTGACGCCCAATGAAGAATAAGGTAATCCAGCCCTCGAAGTTAGACGTCTGCACTACACAAAATGACCACAAAGGCAACAATTATGTATTTGGATTATTGTATAGACTTGATGCCTCACTCCCTCCAAACAACGCCCCATCACGGTTAAATATTATTACGTAAATATAAAGCCCCGATAGATGTCTCACAATTAGAGTATAATGTAATGCCCAATTCATCTCATACAGGAATATGCAAGAAGTTAATATTGTATTAATAACTGCAAACTACATTGTTGTTAATTATAAACCACTAATGCTGTACAAATTCATGACAAAGTTACAAGGAGAATGTATCAAGGAATATGTAAATAAATAGAAAGTGAGCACAGGCCAGCAGTTCCTTTATGAGACCACACTGCCGCTCACATAAAATTACTACTGTACTGTATACTGTACTGTACTGGCAGCCCTGTTAGAAAGACCACACTGCCCTCATCATCACTCAACTCTACTCTCTCAGGGACTTACTTGTCCAGGAGTTTGCGCATCTCCTCTGTGCTCTTGGTAGCCTTCACTGCAAGAGGAAAGTTGTCGTTTCAGTACAACTTGTGTGTAAAGTCATTGTGTATCCCAGAATCTGCCTTCCAGTCTAAGGAGGCATTAGTATTAAAGAGTTGAGTAGTGTGAAATACAGACAATCAACACAGACCATTAGACCAAAAGCTGCTACAGTGGTCATATAAAATAATAACAGAAAATACTTTAGACATCTAAAATAATGTATAACAATGTAGAAACATAAACATTAGAACAACCCAAAGCATCTGAAATATTCAATTGCTAAACCCACAAACTAATGATATATCTAGTGAAGGTATCATTATCATACACTAACACTTAAGAAATAAACTATACTCTACAAATAAAGAATTTTGTGTAACACTTATTTTCTATAACAATGACTTGAATTGACTAAAAGGTCGTATTAATAAACTTCGTCTTTGAGGGATAGGCTTACTGTTGCTCAATTCACAATGCAAGGTAAAAAGAATTGAGCAATGAAGAGCCTTTTCCTCGAAGAATTAATTTACTAATACCACTCTAAGACTCTAAATACCAATAGTGTGCAAAACACATGCTGGAAGGAAGAGCACCAACCAATATCATGCTTAACACTTAGTATAAATATCACATAGTAAAGAGTGACACTGAAAATAAAGAATAAGTTAATACCCAGACAATAACTATGAGAAAATAATATCATCTCTGTATATTATCCAGTTTGTTTAAGAAGACAAACAAACTGCCCTTCACTTTGAGGGACCCTGTGATGTAGTCAGAAAATTGGAGGTAAGCGAGTCCTTCAAATATTGCCACGAAACACCACCTGTATGGAAGTCACTTAATTTGTGGCATAGTCAGGAGGAATCAGAAGCCTCCAATTTTCATACACGATCACAGGGTCCTTAATGGGGTGCGGGAGTACGGGACAGGCTTGGGGGGGGGGACTTGGGGGGGTGCAGGAATAGGGGGCCAGGCTTGTGGTGGGTAGAAAGCCTGTCCCATATTCCCACACACACCCTAACCCACCCCCCAAGCCTGTCCCCCTACTCCCGCACCCCCCAAGACCCCCCCAAAGCCTGTCCCCCTATTCCCGCACACCGTCATGATCAGATAAACACCTCCTTGGTCATCTGAATACTGTATAATTATTTAGTGGACAGCAAAAGGTGAAGGATAACATGAAGCAAAGTAAACATGCATAGGAAGGTATTATTACAAAATATTCTTTGACGTAAAGGAGTGTCGTTGTTGCTACATTCACATTGCAAAAATAAGAGGATCTGAGCGACGAGCAGAACTTTTCGTCAAAGAAGAAGTTGTTGTTGTTTAATAATACCATCCATACTGTACATACATACATACATACATACATGCCCTGGTAAGACATAACCATTACATAACTCTGCTTTAGATAAATGTAATAAAATGAGGGGTCCATTCATTGTTCTCCCTGGTGAAGTATTAAATGCAAGTGACTACTGTATACAAGACTGTGGCAAAAAAAATACATACTGTATACTGTATACATAAAATACAAAAATGAAATAAAAATAAATACATAAATAAATAATCTAAAATCATACTGTACAGAATATGAGATCATGCATATAATTATCTGAGTAAAGATTAATGGAAATATAGACTACTGTAACTGAAATAATCTATACTCTGCAAAGATGAATGAAATTTAATGAACACAAAAAACACAAAACAAATAAACACAGTAATACTAATATGGAATTGCTGACATAATTTGAGTCTGTACTAGATTAGATTCAAAGGAAAATATATGCTTAAGGACCCTGTGATTGTGTATGAAAATTGGAGGCTTCTGATTCCTCCTGACCATGCCACGAAACAAGCTCCTTCTATATAGGTGTGTGTGTTTCGTGGCAATATTTGAAGGACTCATTTATCTCCAATTTTCTGACTACATCACAGGGTCCCTTAAAAAAAAAATACTGTACTATCATTCATGGTCATTAAAACTATCATTCATGGTAATTGCCACTTAGGGTTCACTATATCATGCTGACAACAGTATATAAATAAAATAATGAAGGCTGTTTGTATGTTTGTTGTGGGTGAGTTTGATATGGTACTTTGATATTTATTCCCTGACTGTACACACTACTGTTGTTTAAGTGTACCAAGCTTATAATTTATAAACTAATCTTTAGTTACTGTGTGCTAGGAAATCTCATCAATGACAATTTCTTTAGCAATTATTTTTTTTCTTTCTCATTCCCCTGAGTAAGTGTAAGAACTGTCAATATTAATTTTTGGTTCAAAGTCTTGTTGCACTTCATGCTCTGAACTGCATAAGCTATAAGAAATTTTAAGCATGCATGTAGCACAGACAATATCATAAATAATTTAAAGAAATACATGCTACTCACTACACATTATTTATAGCTGTGTTGTAGTGTTCATTCATTAAGTAGTAGAAACTAAATAAGGAATGTGCAAAATATTCTTTGTTGATACAGCAATGAAACACAAGACATGGAATGGTTTAAATATGTGACAAATGCCCTAGTGAGTCAACAAATTCTAATGTTTCCAAGTACTGTTTACTGCCCTAATATAAATAAACAAGGCATAACAGACAGGAGGATATTGCAGTACAGTATGCTCCATTCACCACCACGGCACACAAACGACTCTTTCTAACGAGCAACACTAACGTCTCTTTCTAACGAGCAGCCAAACAATACAAAAACAAAGCCGAGACAAGACATGAAGAATAAAGGAAGGCTGGAGGGACATTACAGGACTGAGGCTGAATGGAAAGAAACAACAGAAGCCGCATTAGTCCAAAGCCGGATTGGTTGGTTGGTTGGTTGGGTATTAGATTTTACCAATACCTTGCTGGAAAAACCTCACACATATTCACCACTAAACCGTAGGAGATAGGGCCGTATTCAAGAACAATCACAGTGCATACGACGCCGTGGTAACGATACGACGACCCCATAGACCAACAACAGAACAGAACCATCGTATCGGTATCACGCCATCGTCAACACCACAGATATCCTTGCATACAGCCAATTATCGCATCATTAGATAAATAACTGTGCTTCTCCTCAATAAATCTAATGCTTTATAATTATGAGTATGGGTAAACGAGCTCTGTGAAGATTTCTATTTGGCAGCAGCAGCGGGGGGAGGGGGGGAGGGGGGAGGGGGGGGAGGGGGTAGGGGGGATACTATATGTTGTAGCGTGGAAGCGGAGGAGGAGGATGTACGACGACTGACTATGATTAAAAAATATATATATAAATAATAAAAATATATATAAAAAACAGACCGACTTACACCACCTCACTCAAACTCTTTATAAACAATAGTAAGAGGAGGATTCTTTTGTTGTTGTTGGTTGACTGGAGGACTACATAATCCTCCAAACATGTGCCAGGAAACAGTTAGACAACCTCAATACTATATTCAAGTTGGGAATCTGTCTGTTGTTAAATGGCATAAGTTTTGGAAGAATCACTAGCCCCTCCATTCGACAACAACAACAACAGAATATCTCCTTAAAGAGGGGTAATATTTGTTCGGTACATTAGAGTGCCTTCATTCCTCCAAAGCATGTCAGGAAATAAACAGGACCAGATTCACAGAAATTATAATGGTGTCCTGATGCTTGGAATATAATATACTTTTTTTGGAGGAATCAATTGCTCCAAACTTACCACCGATATTGTTTCGGGTGGTAAATCTGGAGCAAATGATTCCTCCAAAAAACTATTCCACACAACAGGATACCATTTTTTTTTCTTCATGTGGGTCTAGCTGTTTCCCGACATACTTTGGAGGAATCAAGGTACTCCAATCTATCAAAAGTATACTACCATCCTCCTTAATTAAGTCTCACAATCAGACAAACATACCTGGATTGACTTGTACACTATGTTTCTCTGTGGGGGAGTTTGAAATAAATAAATAAATAAATATCTAGTAAGTGTTTCATCACCTACACATAATCAAAACATTTTAAATTTTTATAATGTGTAAGTGAGTCATGACCAACACATAACCAAAACATTTTAAATTTTTATAATGTGTAAGTGTGCCGTGACCAACACATAATCAAAACATTTTAAATTTTTATAATGTGTAAGTGTGCCGTGACCAACACATAAGCAAAACACATTGTAAATTATATAACGTGTAAGTGTGCCGTGACCAACACATAATCAAAACATTTTAAATTTTATAATGTGTAAGTGTTTCATGACCAACACATAGTCAAAACATTTTAAATTTAATAATGTGTAAGTGTGCCGTGACCAACACATAATCAAAACACATATTTTACTTTATAATGTGTAAGTGTGTCATGACCAACACATAATCAAAATATATTGTTAATTTTAATTCCAATGTTCAATTTGCTATGGGGAAATGTAAGTGTAAATCAATTAATGCAAACTAACTCTGAAATCCTGTGCAAAATCTATTCCATTTTTTTTTTTTTTAGTCACAAATATTATATAGACATTAAAAATTTATTTCTACTATTATGTTTTTCAAATTTCTAGATCAATGTAAAAATGTATATCACTGTAACTCTAATGTACAATAACCTAATCCATTCCTCAAAAGTATTTACTGTATATAATTATATTCTTGTGTAATTTTATGTATATTTTTATATACTTAAGGGACCCTGTGATGTAGTCAGAAAATTGGAGGTAAACGAGTCCTTCAAATATTGCCAAAAAACACCACTTATATGGAAGGATCGTGTTTCGTGGCATACTCAGGAGGAATCAGAAGCCTCCAATTCCCATACACAAACACAGGGTCCTTAAGGGGGAAGTACAATGTTGGTAAATCTGGAGCAACCGATTCTTTAAAACTATTCCAAGCAACAGTCAACCATTATTGTTTGTTAATCTGATGCTGTGTCTTGGCATACTTAATTAATTTTGGAGGAATCAAGTTGCTCTAAAATACCAAACGTATATTACCCCTTAGGACCCTGTGATGTAGTCAGAAAATTGAAGGTAAATGAGTCCTTCAAATATTGCCACGAAACACCACCTATATTGAAGGAGCTTGTTTCATGGCATAGTCAGGAGGAATCAGAAGCCACCAAGTCTCATACACGATCACAGGGTCCTTAAGAGGAGTAATTAACCTATTATGAGAAATTGGAAGGCTACTGATTCCTCCAAACTATGCCAGGAAACAGAACCCCTCCGTATGGAATTATACAGGGGATGTGTTTTATAGCTGAGTTTGGAGGCCTACACAGACTCCAAATTGACCACAAAAGGTTGATTCCCTTAACCAACTTGATACTAATATTCTTTAAAAAACAACACATGCAGAGTATATGTCTTCCTGAATCACACAGCCTAAGAAATAACAAGACAAGTAGACATATAAGAATATTAATTAACCTGTTGGATTGATGTACAGTAGGTCATCGATATAAGAGGAATAAATTTAGCACATATATTTTAACACAGACTCGGTAAATCACTCAAGGGGATAGTATGCTTTTAAGGGGGTGCAGAAATAGGGGACAGGCTTGGGGGGGGTTTGGGGGGTGCGGGAATAGAGGGACAGGCTTGGGGGGGGGGGGGTTTGGGGGGTGCGGGAATAGAGGGACAGGCTTGGGGTGGGTAGAAAGCCTGTCCCCTATTCCTGCACCCCCCTAACCCTCCCTCCCAAGCCTGTCCCCCTACTCCTGCACCCCCCTAAACCCCCCCCCCCCAAGCCTGTCCCCCTATTCCCGCACCCCCTTAATAGACTAGAGTGCCTTGATTCCTCCAAAGTATGCCAGGAAACAGACCCTCATGAAGAAAAATAATGGTATCTATCTATCCTGTTGCCTATAATAATTTGGAGGAATCATTTGCTCCAGATTTACCACCCAAAACAATGTGCTATATATCCCCTTAATTAAATCTGTATGGTAATGAAGAACACAAGCCTGGGAAAACATTTAGTAGTGGTCTCCAATGAGGGACTGACCGTGTGGAAATTTAATGTAGTCGTGGATACAAGTACAATTTTTTTATTCATTTTATTTATTGATTTATTCGTTGTGTATTGAGGACCTACTGTATTTAAATGAGTCACCCTGTTCTTACCATTTTGTTTTTGGTATGTCTATGTTGTACAGTTGAGCAAGTAGGAAGTGCAAGAAAAATATAAATGTATATGGCCACATCTTCACTACCACTCAAAGTTCATCCAATCACGTTCCACCTTACATTGGCTTTGAATTCTCAGTTATTCATTCATAAGTATACGAGGGATTATACTACAAAGAACTACCAGATGTTGAAATATACAGACAAATTTTTCTTGCACTTTCTACTTGCTCAACTGTACCTCCTTGGGAAACCTTGCAAAAATACTTGTGACCAAACTACACAATTAAACTACGGCAAGAAAAAATATAAATCAAACCAGTTAGAAAGAGCACATCTACTGACTACCAAAAACCATCCATTAGGAAACCTGAAAAAAATATATACTGTACACACAAAAATATATTAAGTCCCAATAAAAAAAAATTCAAATACAGTATAAAAAAAATAAAATTACACCGATTGTAGATTTGAGAGAACACATACTACTGAAATAAATAAATAAATAAATAAACCCGAGAATAAAAAACCGAATGATGTTTCCGTGAATGACACTAACCTCCATAGTTGCGCTGGACTAAGTCATGGTCGCACTCGGCCTCGGAGAACTGATTGGAGGCGGTGGAGTTATTGGAGTCGTTGAGGGAGGAGCCCAGGCCGGAGGAGTCGAGGGGGAGGTCACCGTTGCGGGGTGGGGGAGGGGGGGGAGGCTCGGGGGATCCCTGACCAGCGCTGCCAGAGGTACTTCCACGGTTCACTGCAAAGAATAACAAACACAAAATATTTAGTTCACCACCCACAAAGATTTTTTTATATATCTTTATTTTTTTCAACATTTCAGCATAATTCTTTTCATCTGTTAGGAATTACTTTACCATCCACCACATAATTTTTTTTTTTTTTTTTTTTTTTTTTTCAGAGTAATTTTTTGCATCTGTTAGGGATTATTTTATCATTCATCATGTTTTATTATATTTAATTTTCTTTTATCAACATTCCAGCATAAATTTTTTTTAAGATTCAGAAAAGATTATTTACACTTCAGCTGAAAATTAATTATTGGCATTCCAGCAGAAATAATCTACAAACCAGCAAAGACGATTTACGATCCAGGCGAAACTTTAAGCGGATATTGTAGAGAGAATGAAATAAATAAATAAATAAGAGGTACAGAAAAGACAAAGAGTTTATATCTGACTGGTTTAATTAAGGGGAGTAAACTATTATGGGATATTGGAAGGCTACTGATTCCTCCAAACTATGCCAGGAAACACAACCCATCCATATGAAATTATACAAGATATGTGTTTTATAGCTGAGTTTGGAGGCCTACACTGACTCCAAATTGCTCACAAAACGTTACTTCTCTTATGGGCCCCTATGATGTAGTCAGAAAATTGGAGGTAATAATTATAGTCCTACAAATATTGCCACGAAACATTACCTATATTGAAGGAGTTTGTTTCGTGGTATATTCAGGAGGAATCAGAAGCCACCAACTCTCATACACAATCACAGGGTCCTTAAGGTGGTAATTCGCTTTTGTTACATTGGAGTGCCTTGATTCCTCCAAAGTATGCCAGGAAACAGGACCAGGAGAGCAAAAATAATGGTGTTCTGTTGTTGCTTGGAATAGTTTGGAGGATTCAGTTGCTCCAGATTTACCAACACTGAATTTCCTCCTTAATACTCCTTATACCTCACGTTTCCCTTCATCAACCAACAACAACACTATGGGCTGTATGCAAGAACACTGGTGGTATTGACGGTGGCATGGTACAACGGCTCCATAGACAAACAACACGGCCATCGTACAGGTACAGTCGCCAGCACTGCCGTGTGGTACAGTGGCTCACATGTTTAAGAGATTTAAGTGATTCAGTTCCTTCAGCAACAAAGTTTACTTCATGTACTAATGTATTGAGGAAACTTCATCTCACACACGTGGATTGTTTCGAGTTAAATAATGACAATGGTGCTACATCTCTGTATATGTGTGAGTCACTGTACCACGAGGCAGTACTAATGAATGTACAGTTAGACACAGGAATTCGTGGTACAGCCAAGGTGGAAAATGCTCAGTTCCTCCCAGTATGAAATTCCTTAGCGACCAAAAATATTTACCAGAGGCAGAAACTATGATGTGGGATAGCGACGATAAGCAAATACCAGATAATAGTCACTGGATACTAAAGAGAGAGAAAAAGCATCTTCCCCCTGGGCTGTACCACGAAATCCTGTGTCCAACTGTACCATGCCATTGTCAACACCATGAATGTTCTTGAGTACAGCCTTTTGCATCGTACTAGTTAATCAAACAATCTAATTTATTTACATCCCAGTCTTACTTCACTACTACTGTATACTGTTTACAATACATACTAACCCCTTAATGGGAGATTCTCTTATTGGTAAATTGGAAGGCTACTAATTCCTCCTAATAACTAAATATCTGTGCCAGAAAACAGACACACCTCAGTGTTACCAATTGGGGATCTGTTTCATGGCATAATTTGGATGACTCTGAGACCTTCCAATTCACCAACAAAAGAATCTCCCCTTAGTAAGTCACTCTCTCTTCAAACAAATATTGCGTGTTGTCAATATTTTCATCTACGTCTACTTCTACCACAAACATTACGGTGCTGTTTTGGCCTATAATAATTATCTTTGTATCTCCTCTTTCACTTCTTACACAGTTCAGTTATTAGATGGGTTAATGGGGAAGTACTGGGTGGATGTCGGTAAATCTGGAGCAACTGATTCCTCCAAACTATTTCAAGAAACAGGATACCATTATATTTTTATTCTGTTCCTGTTTCCTAGCATGCTTTGGAGGAATCACAGTGCTTTAATGTAACAAAAGTATACCATCCCCTTATAATATAATGAATACAACCATCTATCTGCAGTGATATTAATTAATTTCGCATAATGCTTTTAAAATGATTTAAATTATAGTACATTATTTTATTCACCTGATAAAAGAGAAGTTAGAGGTAATTTCATAGAGCCAAACAGACTACTAACCTTAGACTCGTATATAATAAACTCCTTCTTCGAGTAAAAGACTTTTCGACGCTTACTTCACATTGCAAAATAATACGACATGAGCGACGAAGAGCCTTTACCTCGAAGAATGAGTTTAATAATACCACCCTTAGAACTTAATGCGAGTTTCAGTACACTAACTATGCATTGGAGAATTTACAAGAAAAATGCACATACAATTTACGCTATAACGCTAAATTCATAACCGGAGAAATTTATTTGAAATGCATAAACAATGTAAATAGACACTCAGAACTACAGGTATTATCTATTTCTATTAGATTCATGACCATCTCAAATATAATATACTGTACATACACCACCATTAGTTTTATATTTTTATACAATTATACTTGTAAATTAATACTCTCCTTTGTATGATGACTATGTTTTGTCATATTGGGATTTAATTAAGGGGATTAATACACTTGTGGTACATTGGAGTGTCTTGATTCCTCCAAAGTATGCCAGGAAACACGACCAAAATTAACAGAAATAAAGGTGGACCTGTAGCTTGATTAAGTAGTTTGGAGGAATCATTTGCTCCAGATTTACCACCCCACACTGTACTACCCCCTTAAGGAAGAGCAGAATTCTCCCCTGTTTTAGTATCACACACACACACAAACACACACACACCCACACAAAAACCAATATCCAATTAAATTCGTGCCACGGTGCAACAAGCAATTTATGGCGAGCGTTTGTTTGGGGCAAATTGAAAGGCTACAAATTCCTCCAATACGTGTCGGTAAAAAAAAAAAAAAAAAAATTAAAAAAAAAAAAAAAAAAAAAAAAAAAAACACACACACACACACAACTACCTCAGCATACGAGCAGGAGGATCCGTTTTGTTGCCGCAGTATTCAGAGGATTACGTAGACTCCAAAATGCCCAAAACAAACCACCCCCTTCAAAATTTATACACATGACGAAGCAGACGCCAATAAAACACACACACACACACACACACACAGACAGACATACATACATACACACACACAGACAGTCACACACACACACAGACAGTCACACACACACACAGACACACACACACAGACAGTCACACACACACACAGACACACACACACACACAGACACAGACACAAACACACACAAACCCACACACATAGACAGTCTCTCTCTCACACACACACACACACAGACACACACACACACACACACACAGGGGGTTAATATGACAAATGGATGCGACTTACAGAAATGTTTACCCCACATAGGAACCGGGGCTGCGGCACCAACAGGGTAAGGGCCACCATCTGGGTACAATGCTGTGTGTTATTCTATCTCAAAAATCTTTGGACCACAGTCATGAAAAGTCGTGGATGATGCAATGATAAATGACCGATGCAACGAGAGGAACGATTAAGGGGGTGCGGGAGTAGGGGACACGCTTGGGGGGGGGTTGTTTGGGGGGTGCGGGAATATGGGGACAGGCTTGGGGTGGGGGGGGTTTGGGGTGTGCGGGAATAGGGGGACAGGCTTGGGGTGGGTAGAAAGCCAGTCCCGTATTCCCGCACCCCCCATATAACCCCCTACTCCCGCACCCCCCAAAACCCTACCAAGCCTGTCCCCATACTCCTGCACCCCCCCAAACCCCCCCCCCAAAGCCTGTCCCCCTATTCCCGCACCCCCTTAAGTTTACTACTGTATACGTGTTTTGTGTCTGTGTCTCCAAAACCTAACTCGACCCTTAAATAAAATGTGACAATGTTCACTTCACCTTCTATGATGTAGCTTACAGGATCATGAACGACAACATTTAGGCTCGTATTATTAAACTACTTCTTCAACAAACAAATGGGTGTTTCGTTGCTACATTCGCATTGCAAAATACATAATACGAACTGAGCGACGAAGAGAATAAAATAAATTAATTATAACTGTGTCAACAAATTAATTAAATGAAGAAGTCAGTACACCAGATAAAAAAAAGAAAAAAAGAAACAGCATTAAAAAACAATACTATAAACTTTTCCTCGAAGTAGTAGTTTAATCATACCGCCCTAAATTACTCTCCTCAATTTTAGGGATCATACCAATAAATTATCTAATCACTGCTGCATTCACAAACTACATTTACTCATAATCTACACTACTATTAAGTTTATGGTATATAGAATTCAATAGTGTGCATACTGGATATTTAAATAATGAATGAAGAGCTGTGGTATACAAAATTCTATGATGATCAACTTTCACATGCAAATAGGAGATAAAAATAAATATTAGCTAGACACGGCATCTCTTCACTTTAAAAAATAAATAATGTATGAAGCATATTCTGCATCTTATCATCTAATATAAAAAAATAACACACATATAAACAAGCAAAGACAGCCTTAAAAAAGAAATAAATAAAAATAATAATAATTAAACAACATTCACACAAGAATTCGGTTCACAAAGAAAAGCAAGGGTAACAAACAATATCAAATAAACTACATATTTTTTTTCTGGGTCAAACTAATTAGGGGGAAATAATTATATCCAACTACAGTACTATACCAATATGTTTTTTTAGACATAAATATACCATTCTCTCATTCATAACATTTATCTATTTACTCTACATACGCATCATCCAGCTACTCATATCAATAAAAATAATACTTCCACATTTACAGCTAAAATACGTTTGTTTTTGTTTTTTTGTTTTTTTTTCTTTTCTTTTTTATTGAGGTGAAAATACACTGATTCCCTTCAAAGTAATATGATCTTAGGAATACTTATTGTGTGCATTGCAGTACTTTATAAGTTGCCCATCGATCAGTACTGTACTAAGTTGCTTTAAAGTTTTGGTGCAATTTGTCACGGACTGCATTACATTTACAGTTACCGAGAAAGTCAATAAATTAATTAAATGAGGGAGTCAATACTTATTCACCAGATTAAAATAAAATAAATAAAATAAAATAAATGGACTATAACTGTGTCAACAAATTAATTAAATGAGGAAGTCAGCACACCAGATAAAAAAAAACAATAAAAATAGCATTACAAAACAATACTGTAAACTATAAAATAAATGGAGTATAACAGTGTCAACAAATTACAAATATAAAAAGAAAATGGAATATATCCGTCCCATTCACATCTACAGTACAACTCTCTCTCTCTCTCTCTCTCTCTCTCTCTCTCTCTCTCTCTCTCACACACACAAACATAGCAACTACTACCTTACACAATATGATACTCACTCTCTCTCTCTCTCTCTCTCTCTCTCTCTCTCTCTCTCTCTCTCTCTCTCTCTCTCTCTCTCTCTCTCTCTCTCTCTCTCTCTCTCTCTCTCTTTGGTAGTACTTACTGAGACGTTTGGCGGTGCCGCTCTGTGAGACTGAGTCGATGGCGCGGGCA
Organism: Petrolisthes cinctipes; assembly: GCA_033782935.1. Taxonomy (NCBI): domain Eukaryota; kingdom Metazoa; phylum Arthropoda; class Malacostraca; order Decapoda; family Porcellanidae; genus Petrolisthes; species Petrolisthes cinctipes. The sequence continues at coordinate 43,143 of JAWQEG010004218.1, forward strand.
TAGGGTCCACCGCCGGAGTAGGTCGAGCCTCCGTACTGGTCGCTTTCCTCGTCGGAGCGGGCCGGGTCATCATAGGTCGGGGAGAAGGTGGAGTTGCTCATGCGGGAGGAGGTCATGTCGCCAGGAACGGTGGAGTAGTATGTGGAGCTGGGGGGCTGTGTGGAAAATGTTACTACTATTACTACTATATAATACTAACATTTTAAAGAGGTGCGGGAATAGAGGGGACAGGCTTGGGGGGGGGTTAGGGGTGTGTGAGAGTAGGGGGGACAGGCTTGGGGGGGTTAGGGGTGTGTGGGAGTAGGGGGACAGGCTTGGGGGGAGGTCTCACTATCTATTATTTCACTGGGAAGAAAGTCACATTATACTGTAGTACTTTATTTTCTATAATGACAATCATATACTGTATGTAATAATTTTTGTGCCAATTTTTGTGTTATATTCTTTTTGGACAAGTTTTTTTTATTATTACTTTTTTTTTTTTTTTTTTTTTTTTTTTTTTTTACTTATTTATTATTATTACTGTGTTATTTTGGGCAACTTTTTTGGTTATGTATACTGTATGTTATATTTTGCAACATATTATTTTTTGTTTCTCCTGCACACGACACACACACACGCTATTTACAAGCATTAATTAAGGGGAGTAACTTATTATGGGCACTCGGAAGGCTATTAATTCGTCCAAACTATGCCAGGAAACAGTACCCCTCCATATGGAATTAGTTAACTCTCATTTTACACTTGTATATTGGGTGTGTATTGTAATGTGTGTAATGAAACTGTGTACAGAAAACCCCTCATTGTACAGTACACTTGTATATTGGGTGTGTAATATAGTGTACAATAAGTGTTTACAGTACATACATTCACTACACACACACTATTTCACATACATAATGCCAGTGTAAAATGAGAATTGACTGTATACAGAAGGGATGTGTTTTATAGCTGAGTTTGGAGACCTACATTAATTCCAAAACTGAACACAAAAGGCTGCTTCCCTTAAGACGACAACACAACAACAACAACAACAAACTTACACCACCCGAACCATATTCTCCGGCCACACAAGAGTAGTAGTTTCCTGAACCATGACGAGGCTGTAAGCAAGAGACAAGGAGCATTAGCAGACAACACACTGGCTGGTTAGGTTAGCACGGGAAGAAATGACAACACAAATAAGCAAGAATATATGAGGAAGGAAACATTGTACAGAATCCAAGAGATGTTATAAATGGCTCGGGAGAAATTCACTTTAAAGTTCGGGTTATGGGCCATATGCAAAAACCATGGTGGTGGTGTTGATGTTGATGGTGGTGTGGTACCGATACGATGACTCTATTATTCGTCTATGGAGTCGTGGTACCGATACGATGACTCTATTATTCGTCTATGGAGTCGTGGTACCGATACGATGACTCTATTGTTCGTCTATGGTGTCGTGGTACCGATACGATGACTCTATTATTCATCTATGGAGTCATGGTACCGATACGATGACTCTATTATTCGTCTATGGAGTCGAGTATTGTTCGTCTATGGAGTAGTCGTATTGGTACACTCGCCGCACATACTCCTTGATCAGGGTGTAAGGGGAGGCCTGGTGGTCAAGGATTATTATGTGCCGCTACTACTGTACCACATCATCATCGTCAACACCACCACCACCAATGTTCTTGAATATGGTCCTATGAGTGGGTGGGTGTGTGTGTGGGTGGGTTATGCTAAAGGACAGTCAGTACAATCAATTAGTCACATTATTCGTCTTCATAAAACAAGTGAGAGTGGAGTCAGTACAATCAATTAATCACATTATTATTAGTCTTATAAAAACAAGTGAGAGTGGAGTCAGTACAATCAATTAATCACATTATTATTAGTCTTCATAAAACAAGTGAGAGTGGAGAAGTGCACACAACATAATTATATTAAACATTTTATCAACAGCACCAACTTTAAAACGCATCCTGTATAATAATATTTGAAACTAAAAACCACTTGAAATGGGAGGAAAATTAATTCATGATCAATTAATATGTACGAGGAGGAGGAGGAGAAGTCAACTTGTATTAATTAACATCATCATCATTTTCCCTTCATTATTATACATCTGAGCAGCAGGTCATACATACATTCAGTAATACGTTAACACTGCATACGGTTATTGATGGGAATTATACAGCTTGGTTCATACATCCTCCAAACTATTCCAAGCAACAGAACACCATTATCTTTTGTTAACTTTGGCCTGTTTCCTGGCATACTTTGGAGGAATCAAGGCACTCCAATTTAACATAAGGAAATTACAGTACCACCTTATTAAGTGGAGATTATCTTTTTGGTGAATTGGAAGGTCTCCGATTCCTCCAAACTATGACACAAAACAGATCCCCTATTATTAGTAACACTGAGATGATTTGTTTCCCGGCATAGTTTGGAGGAATCAGTAGCCCTCAAATATACCGAGGAATTAGTAGCCCTCAAATTTACCAACAAAAGAATCTCCCCTTAATTAAAGAAACAGAAGAATACAATTAAAATGTGTTCAACTAGAGTTTCAACATCTACATTTCTTATATACACGTGTTGTTATTATTACTGTGATCTGAGTCAATATATTCTAATACACCAACATTTATTAATATTTCGTGAACATGTATTTCAAAGCTACAGTATTTTTTCAGCATCTATTAAACAAGAAAAAAAATATATATATATATATATATATATACTGTACTGTATTTTATTTATCTGGTATTACTGAGCCTCAACCAAAACAATTAATGCAAAACAATATCTGACTTGGTGCTTCAACAACCAGATTAATAAATAAATTAAAGGGATGGTATATTTTTGATAGACTGGAGTGCCCATGATTCCTCCAAAGTATGCCAGGAAACAGACCCATATGAAGAAAAATAATGGTATCCTGTTGCCTGAAATAGTTTGGAGGAATCGTTTGCTCCAGATTTACCACCCAAATTTATGCCAGTCAGATCAACAGTAATTAATTTTGTACAACAGGAATGTATGAGTTAACTGTTTGGTTTAAATTTAATACATATATATATATTATGTATTGTTATGTATAAATGTATGAGGTTTTTATTTAAGTTCAACAAGAGAGGCCGACTTAGTTTTAGATAACGTTTAATTAAGGGACCCTGTGTGTGATGTAGTCAGAAAATTGGAGGTAAACGAGTCAATTAAATATTGCCACGAAACACACACACACCTATATGGAAGGAGCTTGTTTCGTGGCATAGTCAGGAGGAATCAGAAGCCTCCGATTCCCATACACAAACACAGGGTCCTTAATACACCTTAAGGAGATAGCATAGTATACATTTGGTACACTGAAGCAACTTGATTCCTCCAAAAAAGTACGCCAGGAAATAGGACTAGATTAACAAAAATAATGTTGGCCTGTTGTTGCTTGGAATAGTTTGGAGGAGTCAGTTGCTCCAGATTTATTACCAGCACTATATATAATATCTCCTTGAGTGTTAATTAAGAGATGGTGAAGCTGAGGTGAGAGAAAACAGCAGAAGGGAGGACATACAACAAGAATATTAAGGGACCCTGTGTGTAATGTTGTCAGAAAATTGGAGATAAATGAGTCCTTCAAATATTGCCACGAAACACACACACACACACACACACACCTATATGGATGGAGCATGTTTCGTGGCATGGTCAGGAGGAATCAAAAGCCTCCAATTTTCATACACGATCACAGAATCCTTAACACAATAAATATCTGAAGCTTGGAAACTGTTGCAAATAAACAGAAACCATTAAGGAACCCCGTGTTGTAGTTAGCAAATTAGAGGAAAAATGAGTCCTTCAAATATTGCCACAAAACACACACACCTATAATTATAAAAAAAAAAGGAGCTTGTTTTGTGGAGTAGTCAGAAGGAAAAACAAGTCCTTCAAATATTGCCACAAAACACACACACCTATAATTATAAAAAAAGGAGCTTGTTTTGTGGAATAGTCAGAAGGAATCAGAAGTCTCCAATTCTCATACATCATCACAGGGTCCTTAATGTAGCTTCCATACATAGAAAGTTTACAAGCACAATGATAAAAGGCTCAGCAAGATATTCTATTAAGTAAGGGAAGATAATGAAGCAAAGAGAGAGACAGAGAGAGAGAGTGACAGACAGAAAAACAGAGATACAGAGACAGAAAAACAGAGATACAGAGAGACAGAATGACAGAGATACAGAGACAGAGATACAGAGACAGAGATACAGAGACAGAAAAACAGAGAGACAGAAAAACAGAGATACAGAGAGACAGAAAGACAGAAAGACAGAGATACAGAAAGACAGAGACAGAGAGAGAGAGAGAGATACATGTTACATCAACTGTTGTGTTAGGCTTATAAGTCAGCCAGCACTCCTGTTGACTTTGGGCAGAAGCCTGTAACACACAAGAGGTACTAAGAGCATACACAGAGAATAACAATAATAATAATAATAATAACAATAACATAATATGACCCTGTTGCCCTCGCCATGAACTGCTTAAAAATAACAATCCAGGCTGTAGGCTGTGGGTGGAAGAAGATATGTTTATGTGGCACTATAATAATAATAATAATAATAATAATAATAATAATAATAATAATAATAATATATACAGAACAAAGTGATGCGAGTGACATGTTGCCACCAGCCACATGTATGTCGTCATAACCAACCTGGTGACCTTCATTGGGGGTATGGCCACAGTTATAGTCGCCAGTAACGCAGCTGTAGTAGTTGCCAGACCCGTGACGTGGCTGGAGAAGCGAACGGTGCCGAGGGTTAATTAATTTATACACCAAGCACGAGGAGGATCACACACACTTGTTAACTAAAGGTGAGATGCTCTGGTTGGTCAATTGGAAGGCTACTGATTCATCCTAACTAGGCCAGAAAACAAACACACTCTCAATGGTACTAATAATTCAGCAAAGAGAGTGACAGAGAGCGAGTGACAGAGAGACAGAGAGAGAGAGACAGAGAGACAGAGAGAGAGAGAGAGACAGAGAGAGAGAGAGACAGAGACAGAGAGAGAGAGAGAGAGAGAGAGAGAGAGAGAGAGAGAGAGAGAGAGAGAGAGAGAGAGAGAGAGAGAGAGAAGAGAGAGAGAGAGAGAGAGAGAGAGAGAGAGAGAGAGAGAGAGAGAGAGAGAGAGAGAGTGACAGAGAGACAGTGACAGAGACAGAGAGAGAGACAGAGAGACAGAGAGACAGAGAGACAGAGACAGAGAGAGACAGAGAGACAGAGACAGAGAGAGACAGAGACAGAGATAGAGAGAGAGAGGAAATTAGCTAGGAAATGTGTTTGGTGGCATAGCCTAGAGGAATCAGAGACCTTTTAATTCACCAACAAAAGAATCTCCCCTTAAGATCACCAGGAACACAAGCATGCACCTCACCACTAACATAAAGCAATTGGTAAATCACAAACACAGTCAAAGCTCCTTTATCTAATGTTATTTACGGCTGGTAGGTTAATACAGCCTTTTGTACCACTCAATAAACATCATTAACTTTACTTCTGGTATTATTCTTGTGGTCATTTTGGAGTGCTACTGACTCCTCCGAACAATGCTAAAAAACAAAAACAAATCCCTATTCTGCATACTGGGGTGGTTTGTTTCTTGGCACAGTTTGGAGGATTCACACGCCTGCCACTAATTCAACCCTCATTACATTATCCCCATAAACAACAAAAAACAAAACAAACAATCTTCTTGTTACATTAAGTGACCCCATGATGCAGTTAGAATATTTGAAGTTACCAAGTCCTTCAAATATTGCCACGAACAAAACACCACCTATAGTGAAGGAGTTTGTTTCATGGTATAGTCAGAAGGAATCAGAAGCCACCAATTTTCATACACAATCACAGGGTCCTTAAAAGGAGCTTTGTACAATGAAGGTTAATGGAGGAGCGATGACTACAAAGGAAGTGTTATTGTATCTAGGGCCAAGGGACATGTATTTCCAAAATTGAACAAGAAAAAATGGTCACTGTGGTGTAGAAATGGAAAGTTTGTGATGATAAATTTACGAAGGGCATTACAACAAACTTTTTATTTAATATTTGTGTCTGTGGAGAAGGGAACTAAATAATTATATATATACAATTCTAAATTCTAATTGTCAAAACTAGTAAAAGTCATCTTAAAATTATCTTAAAAATATTTCTCACTTCATAAATACTTATAAGAGATTTAGGGAGACATTTTTTGTTCATTCCTTTTATGGAAGTGCATGACTGCAAACCCTCGATATCAGGAATTAGTATCTAAAGGGATATAGTTAGCCAAGCAGTTAAGGGCCACATGCAAAAAGACTTGGGAAAACCTCAATGTGGAAACACAATTCATGGACACATTGTTTCTATGATAAAGCTGATATTAATTATTGGAAAACATTTCTTGACTGTATGGAGTTGTGGTGGAAATTTTTTTGGGGGGATACAATCTTAATTTTTATCAAACGTTACTGTACTGTATTCTGCTTTGTGAAATGTGATACAATACTGGAGATTTATAATAATAATATATACAGTGTACAGTATGTTAAATTCAATACAATAATACTAAGACTTATACAGTACCGGGCCATAAAGGGCAATTGGTACTAGGATGGTAAAACGTAAACAGATAAATAAATGGGGTAAATGGAGGGAGGGGGGGGGGGGAATTGGCACTTGGAATGGAATAGGGGGACATAATAAATAATGTACAATATTATGCTGTACACAATGAACAAACTCATGTACATGGGTAATTAAATCATTCGTGCCAAATGTAAATCATATGTTATTAAATAATTATAAAGAGTTACTGATAAATAAATTAATAACATCATTCTTTTACTAAATGAACAGATATTTCTTACATTGTGAGGCATTTGTAAAGAGATAATTTAATATAAAATTATAAGCTTAGTGAAACAAATTCCAGTTACATTTCTGTTTGCCATAAAATATTGTACTGGATTAATATCTCAGTCTCAGATTTCCAATTGTTGGTTCACATAATCCTTTAGTAAATTATTTAGGATCATTATTGCACTTCTGGATCCATAATAATATTGAATTGGGAACAAATTTGATAATAAAAAGGATGAAATACAGTTTAGTTTTTTTACTCAATTATCAAGTTGTAATAAGAAATTAAATACTAAAATAAATAAGAATAAATAAATAAATGAATGTAGGAGGTAAGGATGAGTTGGTGTAAGCCCTTAGCTGCAGAGCCAAGTATTCCTAGTTACCGTCAGTCAGTAAATATTGCTTACAGTGCAGTGATATTATAATCCAATCAATCCATCAATAAAAATCCACGTTAATAAAGAGTTCTATCGAGCTTTATCATATTTGTAATTTGCAGTAAAGGATATACGGTTGTTAATATGCAATAAATAAATGAGGATAATAATAATAAAAAAATTACACTGCACTATACCAATAACACCATGCATTACCTCAGGTTCATTCATGGTTAATGGGAACTATAAGAATGCAATGATCACACGACACGGAAATTAGCCTCTCCTGTTGCAAGATGCCTCATTCAACCTCAATATTATTAATTTCAAGACAAGTTTGTGTACGGAAATAATAAACAACAAAAAAACTGAAATATTTGCATGATGACAAGTTTCTGTACGGAAAAATCCTGAACGCAACCAACCTCTACATTTGTGAACAAGTTTGTGGTTGGGAACACGCTGAACACAACCTCTATTTTTTAAGACAATTTTGTGAATGGTGGACACTGAACGCAACCACAAAATTTGAAGATAAGTTTGTGAACGGAGAGACTTCGAACGCAGTCTCGATATTTGAAGACGTCCAAACAGTAAGTTAAATACCAACAGATGAACAAGAGAGGCTAAGAGAGCTATTATTAAACAAGAAAAAGGCTAACTCTTTGTTGCTTAATTCCTATTATGTATAAAATAATGGGAATTGAACGACGAAGAGCCTTATCCTCATTTAATAATAGGACCCTAAAAATGGCACCTCGACCCAACAACCATGAAGTCCCATTGCAGAGCAGCCTTGCCAGACCTGAACAGCTCTGAGGTTAACCGAGATCCGAGACAACAACACTGCCTGAACTCTTTTGATGTTAACCGAGATCCGAGACACAGAACTGCCTGCCTGCCTGCCTGCCTGCCTTCGCCCCGTCCCCACCCCACCCATCCCACCCACCATGCTTCTGGAGGCGGGTGAGTTGACAAAGTTCTGCTGTGATCCGTGGCCGTTCTGGTAAGGGAAGGTCTGGAAGTTGTTGCCGGCTTGTTGTGGGTCCATCTCTTCACGGAATCCAAGGAGGTGGAAGGTGGCATAGGGACAGATCTCATCATCTCCACCTATAGTAAACAAGGGGGATAATTGACACAGGGTTACAACAGTATATATAAGTGAACAAACTCTTGTGTTAAATATATAAGGGCATAAACTCTCAATGGTATATTGGAATAGGTATTTATTTAAGGGGAAACAATCTTCACTGAAAATTGGAAGGGCTGCATTATTTAAGATGATAAACATAAGCATATTTAAGGGGATAAACTCTTAACTGTAGAATGTAATGGTTACTGAATCGGAGAAAGGGACAAAACTCGTCGTCATCATCACCAAGAGGAGAGGGGAGATATTTGCCAGCTGGTAGATTACAACTGCATATTTATCTCGTATCCTGTCAACTAGTAGTGTATAAACCTGAGCAAATCACTTACAGTATTAATTATAGAGTACAGTACAGTATATATATAAAACCTTAGGAATACACAATGACCTGAATAGAAGAAAACAAAGCTGTACACAAACAATCATATTCTCAAAAAAATTATATATATGGACATTATTTTATACCGTACTGTACACTTTTGAATCCATGTGTAGCTGCTAACATATAAACACATAAACTAAACTATTATTATCTCAACAATTTGAAGATTATGATACTCTGTTGAATCTATACACTTATTTTTATCCTTAATATTCAATAATGTGCTAAACTCTACAGGTCAGTTAGTAGAACTTGCTAAATAAAATATATGTTTCATCTTATAAATTGCGAAAATATTATTGTTAGTTAATCCTAGCCTAGTCAATAGAAATATTTTTAGGATTTAATTTTTTCCTTTTTTAGTAGTTAGGAAATAAACACTAATATGGCAAAGCTAAAAATATATGTTCAGCCATTCCCTTAAAAATATATACAAGTGTTGACTAATTTATTGTTGTTTAAAATTCTACAACTGTGAAATTATTTACTGCAGGGTACAATATACAAATACTATTAAGGTGGAAGTACACTGTTGGTAAATCTGGAGCAAATGATTCCTCCAAACTATTCCAAGCAACAACAGATCACCATTATTTTTGTTCATCTGGTCCTGTTGTTTCCTGGCATACTTTGGAGGAATCAAGGCACTCCAATGTAACAAAAGTGTACTCTCCCCTTAAGGTGTTGTAGTGAGAAAATTGGAGGTTAGCGAGGTCCTCAAATATTGCCACGAAAAACACACACACACACACACACACACACCTATATGGAAGGAGCTTGTTTCATGGCATAGACAGGAGGAATCAGAAGCCTCCAATTCTCACACACACACGATATCACAGGGTCCTTAATGGTCAAATATTTATCTATGAATCTTGATCATGTTAATAATAAAGGAGATATTTATATTTCTACTCTAATGATTAGCCAAACAATATATACAAGTTGCAATTATTATAAACACTAAAAATTTAACTTTCTGTGAATTCATTATGATTTTACTATTGAAAGGGGAATTTTTTTCTTAAGTGGGTGCGGGAGTAGGGGGATAGGCTTGGGGGGGGGGGACTAGGGGGGTGCAGGAATAGGGGGACAGGCTTGGGGTGGGTAGAAAGCCTGTCCCATATTCCTGCACCCCCATAACCCCCCCCCCAAGCCTGTCTCCATACTCCCGCACCCCCCAAGCCTCTCCCCTACTCCCGCACCCCCCTAAACCCCCCCCCAAAGCCTGTCCCCCTACTCCCGCACCCCCCAAGCCTGTCCCCTACTCCCGCACCCCCCTAACCCCCCCCCCCCCAAAGCCTGTCCCCCTACTCCCGCACCCCCCAAGCCTGCCCCCTACACCCGCACCCCCCTAAACCCCCCCCAAGCCTGTCCCCCTACTACCGCACCCCTCAAGCCTTTCCCCTACACCCGCACCCCCCTAAACCCCCCCAAGCCTGTCCCCCTATTCCCACACCCCCTTAATTAATCTCTTATTGGTAAAGTAGAAAGTCATTAAAATCAACCAAACTATGCCACAGAACACATCCCCTATTAGCACCACTGAAGATGTCTGTTTTCTAGTATACAGTAGTTAGGAGCCTTCAGTAGCCTTCAAAGTCACTGCAACAAAAAGAATCTCCCCTTAAATACTTCGAAAATGCATAAAGTCACTATAACAAAAAGAATCTCCCCTTAAATACTTCAAAAATGCAATCAATGAAAATAAAATTACTCTACTGAGTTTCCCTAATTCCAATACTGTACCTGTAAAGTATATTTTTCATAATGCTGTAATAATATTTGTGATTGTTTCGTAAAGATAAACTTATTTTTACTCTAATCTATAAAGTATTTTTTTTCATAATTCTGTAATAATATTTGTGATTGTTTCGTAAAGATAAACTCATTTACTCTATTCTATAAAGTACAGTATATTTTTCATAATTCTGTAATAATATTTGTGATTGTTTCGTAAAGATAAACTCATTTACTCTATTCTATCCTGGTCAAATATTCCCTCTATATTTATGCATGGCTATTTCCAGTACAAAATCACGCAGAAATTTTGGCAGTCAATTCAGGATACAAAGTCGACTACACTAAAATGTATTATACTGTACAAATAAAGCCACATTTTAATGACCCTATGATCGTGTATGAAAATTGGAGGCTTCTGATTCCTCCTGACCATGCCACGAAACAAACTCCTTCCCTATAGGTGTGTGTGTGTGTGTGTGTGTGTTTCGTGGCAATATTTGAAGGACTCATTTATCTCCAATTTTCTGACATCACAGGGTCCTTAAAAATTTTTAATATATATATACAGATAAAAAAAAGAAGATAAAAATGTTAGTGTTAGAATATCCTGCTACTGTACTAGAATATAATATGTGCACACACACCTTAAGGGACCCTGTGTGTGATGTAGTCAGAAAATTGGATGTAAACGAGTCCTTCAAATATTACCACGAAACACACACACACACACACACACACACACCTATAGGGAAGGAGTTTGTTTCATGGCATAGTCAGGAGGAATCAGAAGCCACCAATTCTCATACACGATCACACACACACAGGGTCCTTAAGGGGAGATTCTCCAGATGGTAAATTGGAGTGGTGGTGAATCCTCCAAACTATGACACCAAACACCAGATTCCCTATAAGTAACATTGAAGTGGTTTGTTTCCTGGCATAGTTTGGAGGAATCAGTAGCCTTCCAATTTACCAAAACGATAATCCAGCCTTAATTAAACACATTAGTTGTACACAATACAACCAAGCTGCTAATTTATAACAAATATACTGTAGTTACTATATTACTTGTTAAGAACCCTGTGATTGTGTATAAGAATTGGAGACTTCTGATTCCTCCTGGCCATACCATGAAACAAACAAGCTCCTTCCATACAGGTGTGTGTGTTTCATGACAATATTTGAAGGACTCGTTTATCTCCAATTTTATGACTACATCACAGGGTCCCTTAAGCATACAATATATACATTTTTTTTAATTAAATGACAGCTTTCTAATGATTAGTTGTTATACAGGTACCTACTTCACAGCTTAATTAAGGGAGTACAGTAATACACTTTTGGTACATGTCAGTGCCTTGATTCCTCCAAAGTATGTCAGGTAACAGAACCACCAATGAATAAATATTATGGCAGTATGTTGCTTGGAATAGTTTGGAGGAATCAGTTGCTCCAGATTTACCACCACCACCACCAACACCAACACCAACAACAACACTGTACTATAATACCCCCTTAATTAATTAAAGCCTAAACTCGAAACACCATCCTAATATTACAAAGCCAACCAACACTTACTTACCAATGGTTTTATATGAGGAGTAGGAAGAAGAGCTATACTGTACATACATGCCATGCTAAAGGGAAGAGTGAATCAAACATGCTATGGGTGCAATAAACTACACTACGTCTATACTAAGTCTTTTCTCTAGGTTTTTAAAAGGTTATCACATGTACAGTTGGCCATAGGAATTCTTACACAGACTATAATTATGGAAAAATAGGTCATTATTCTGGAAGTACTGCAATGAATGGTCTACCAAGTGACTCCGTGATTAACAAAACAACAAACATAATAATACTGTAATAATAAAGTTATATTGCAGTTACATAGTCTTACATTACAAAGCAACAAACCTAGTAATAATAATGTTGTATTGAAGTTACGTAGTCTTACATTACAAAACAACAAACCTAGTAATAATAATGTATTGAAGTTACGTAGTCTTACATTACAAAACAACAAACCTAATAATAATAATAATGTTGTATTACAGTTACGTAGTCTTACATTTTCTATATATTGTAAACTTCTGATTACAACAGTGTGTATACTAATTCTTATGGCCAACAGTACACCCAGGTCCCCAATCCAACCTCTGATCTTGGGACAAAATTACTCCGGTCTGATTTGTTGACATTCTCTGCTCTCAAAAGGAACAAGTTGTAGGAAGGACGAAACCATTCTTTGACCAGAGGATGGAGGAAAATGGTCTCATGTGAATCTTGTTTTAAACTGACCCAGAACGGATGACATTACTGTTATGTATAATCTATATGACACAAACGTTATTCATAAGGTATGTGGCAAGTATTATCATATTGTTGCTGTGGTTGTAATGAATGATTCAGTTCATATTTCAACTAAGAATTCTACTTTATTGAAACGTTTCCTGTGATTACTGTACATGACTTAGAAATTATAGTATTTTTCACCATAATGAATACTCACCTACTATTTACACTACTTCTGTACACTCTCACAGCATTATAAATATACTAATATCTTACAGAGTTTATGAAGTTTGTTCTTCTGGACAAACAGCTGTGCAGAATAATAATAACTGCAAAGAAGAGACAGCTATGCTTTTCTTTATAAAAATTTCCAAAGCACCTCATTTATATCAATTATAAATAATTATTGTTTTTACTTTACTGTAGAGAACTGATAATAAAATAGTACCAGTAGTTACATTATAAACGGCATTAAGAAAACCAACAGCATTCTTTGTATAAGTTAACATTTTCCGTGACCCAATGAATGAATGAATCAAGTGATGTTTGTTGATGCGTCCTGTTCCGTTCTGGTGTCATGGTGTGTAATTCAACCTCACCTGAACGCACGGTGTCCTGGGAGGCCTGGATGGGTGGCGGGGGGCCTCCAGGGGGAATACGACGGCCGGGGGGAGGATGGAGGGAGAGTTCCTCGTACATGGGTCGTCTTGGGTCCCAGGTGGCATGTGTGTTGCGACCCGACCCCCCACCTAGAGAGACAATCAACAGCCGCCCACTCAACACACAAGAAGCGCAACAAAAACTACAACAACAAGCGGTTTCTCAGTCTGTCTCAGCAACACTATACCACAAGCGTTTTGCATTGGGATTGGATTTAAACAAGTGACTGTGAATGATTATACTTAAGCTCTACAACAATAACTTAATTCATTGTTTACTTGAGGTCAGTGCAAAGCTTGATGATAGTGAAAGCTGTGACTATGCAAGTGTAAACAAAAACATTAAAAATAAAGATCTGGTCCCAGCTTCACAGAGAAAGGGAAAGAAACATAAGAATAATAAGTCCCAAGGCAGTCAAGTCAATAATGTTCTCAGGACTAGGAATAAAAATATCACTCCATTATAACATTGAACGATTTACTGTATTTAAGTTAATGTAGGATAAATCTCTTTTTTTAATTACTGTAATGTAAGATAAATAAATATCTTCAGTTGATAAGTTTGAATGTCTCCACTGCACAATTTTATTTCTTTATCCTTTTATAAAATTTAATTATGTACTTTCATAAAACAACAAATAAATCCAAGTTACATAGAAGTAAGGTAAGATAAAGGTATCAATACAGTAAATTTTGTATCATACAGATTTTATGTAACTTTGTACTTAGTGATTTGTCAACACACCATTACAGTGATTGGCAAAGTATAACATTATTAAGGGACCCTGTGTTGTAGTTAGAAAATTGGAGATTAATAAGTCCTTCAAATATTGCCATGAAACACTACCTATATGGAAGGAGCTTGTTTCGTGGCATGGTCAGAAGGAATCGGAAGCCTCCAATTTTCTTCCACGATCACAGGAGCCTTAAGGACCCTGTGATTATGTGTGATAATTGGAGGCTTCTGATTCCTCCTGACTATGCCATGAAACAAGCACTTTCCATATAGGTGTGTGTGTTTCGTGGCAATATTTGAAGGACTCATATAACTCCAATTATCTTACTACTGTACATCACAGGGTCCTTAAGGGGAGATTTTCATGTTGGTGAATTGGAGTGCTACTGATTCCTCCAAATTATACCAAGAAGCAAATCCCTTATTAGTAACAATGAGGTGATTTGTTTCCTGGTATACTTTGGAGGAATCCCAGACCTTCCAATTCACCAACATGAGAATCACTCCTTAATGGCACTGTATAGCACTGTATAGCACTCCATGCTCAGTGTATAGTAAGACTTCAACCAGTCTTCTGAAAATTATCCCTTCTAAAACAAGACAACTTTAGTATTGAACGTTTTGTCAATTTAATCATCCTTTTCCATCAATTAAATTCAAACAATTTCTTGTGATACCTTTCTATTATTTGCTGCTAAAAATGAGATAATGTTTATTAAAGTACTGTACTGTTATTCAGAGGAATGCAATATTTTATATATTCTCCTGCAATAGATTTGATTTCCAAGATAACGTTACAATGAAAAAACTCTCTATATACAGTAATTGACACGACAGCACACACAAAAAGCTGGATAGAGTAGAGATGCACAAAGAGTAACATCAACGTACGGAACAACAGTAACGATATAACTGCACAAATATAGGTAAAATAAATAAAAAAACAGAAATGATATAACTACACAAATATAAGTAAAAAAAATATAACAACAGTAATGATATAACTGCACAAACATAGGTAAAATAAATATAAAAACAGCAATGACATAACTGCACAAATATAGATAAAATAAATAAAAAAACAGTAATGATATAACTGCACAAATATAGGTAAAATAAAATATATGACAGGTTAGCAGAAGACACACAGAGAAGAAGACAGGCAAAGGAGATAAATGGAAAAAGAGGAAAAATTACATGACACAGACAAAGGTAAAAGGTGACATTGAATGGACAGGAAGGTACAGTATGTGACATGAAGGACGGTATGCAAGAATATCCATTGTGTTGACTATGGTGTGGTACAGTCGGCAGCATAAGTTCACTTAATTTCCATCTGTGTATGTATTGGCTATAGTGATGTTGTAATACAATTTTAATACAGAGATGACAGATATAATTCTCATATGGTAAATTACATATGTTGTTGGAATAAAAACTGGTTCAGAATGCAACTATCTGGTCATTTTAGCAACAGTTGGCAGCATAAGTTAGCTTCTTTTCCACCTGCATATGTATTAGCTATAGTGATGTTGTAATACGATTTTAATGTAGAGATGACAGATATAGTTCTCATATGGTAAATTACGTATGTTGTTGGAATAAAAACTGGTTCAGAATGCAACTATCTGGTCATTTTAGCAATATTAAGTACTGTACATGAGATGGACGCGAATTTATACTGCCGACTGTGCGAGTACGATGCCTCCCTAGACAATACTACAGAGCCATCGTACCAATACCACGCCCTCGTCAACACCACAGATGTTCTTGCATACGGCCAGAAAGTTTGAGCAGTGATGAAATGTAAGATGCACGACGAGGAAACATAAACTGAACACATTATACAACACTGAGGTAAGAATGGAGATGTGAAATAGTGAAGATATGGAAAAAAAAAAAATTATCAACACATATAAAATACAGTACCCTACATTTTTACTGTCTTAACTTTTCTTTTTTTTAACCTTTGAGACACTGTTTTACATTCACTAAAGTAAAGCATTTCCCTTGAATTCACGACGAGGAAACAAACTGAACACATTATACAACACTGAGTTAAGGACGGACACATGAAAAAGTGAAGATATGGAAAAAAAAAAATTATAAACACATAAAATACCCTACATTTTTACTGTCCACTTTTTTTTTTTTTTAACCTTTGACTCACTATTTTACATTCACTAAAGTAAAGCATTTCCCTTGAATTCACAAAAAACTCTAACTTCACAAATAAAGGGAAAATTACGAACATACTATACAGTGCCTTCCCTTATAGTAATTTCATAATAATACCAATAACAACAATAATAATAATAATAATCAATGCTAATATTTTAATAACGGTAATATAACAGCCTAACATGTCAACCAATGAGAGGGTTTATCATGCCCATTACAGAACAGGTAAACACAACACACTTCCTCAACACACATTCATCTTAAAGGACCCTAGCTGTCCTGTCGTGAACTTCCCTCTCAAATATAATCCTCCCTCATGCATAATATTCGCATTAACATTAGAAATTGGGGACAGTGAGATGGCATGCAAAAAACTTGTATAACTGTGTGTTTTCCTGCAGTACTTGAAATTCAACTAAAATGTAAAAATTTGGATTTGCAAAATTTTGGAAAAAAATTTACAAAGCATTAACTATTCAGGGTTTTTATAGCCAATTAGGGAAGCCGATAGAAAGAACACCAACTTTTATTTTAGACGGAAAGTTTTACCATTAAAAGCATATAAGCAGGTTGGTATTAAATAAAGAAAACTTCATAATTTCACTGACACGACAAACTTAGTGTCTGTATATCACTTTTCTGCCTCGGTGGTCAAATACATATAATCCAATCATTTCTCAAGCTCATTATCCCATTTATGATAATGTATTCTAAAACCGGAGAAAGATTATTATGATGGTGAAAGAAGAATAGCAAGTGAATAAATGAAGTGAAGAGAAAAAATATGAAAATGTGGGTAAATGAGTGAATGAGTTAGTGATTGAGTGAGGTAAAGAGAAAGAATATGAAAAAGTGAGTGAGTGAGTGAGCGAGTGATCGAGTGAGTGAGTGAGTGATCGAGAGAGTGAGTGATCGAGTGAGTGAGTGATCGAGTGAGTGAGTGATCGAGTGAGTGAGTGATCAAGTGAATGAGTTATGTGAAAAGAGGGAAGAAGAAAAAGTGAGTGAGTGAGTGAGTGAGTGAGTGATCTGAAAAGAGGGAAGTAGAAAAAGTGAGTAGTTGAGTGAGTAAGTAAGTGAGTAAGTAAGCTAGGACCAGAGCTCATAATAACAAGCTGTGTACAATAATAATAAAATACAGTTGAAACAAAATTAAAAATATGAAGATTGCCTGAGAAAATAATAAAAAAATAGTAATTGTCAAACATTGTATCTTCATCAATTCATGTACCACTGTGAAAATTGTACTGTAGCAAGTGTGTACAAAAATATCAAAATAGGGAAATGTATGAAAAGAACAAACCAGGTACTGTAATTACATGTATCAAAATTCAGTACCGGATAGATAATACACGTAATAATAATAATAATATAAATTTGAAGGATGTAAATTATAACATTCAAATCTACACTTATACCGGACAGTGTAACCGTATAGAGAGTATCAGCCGGGAAAATATCATCGTAAAATACCTTGATAAAAGGTAGCCTTTGATCAAAGTATTTCATTCAAAAGGTGAATAATAACCATACCAAAAAATTGAAAAAGCAAAATTGAAATGACTCATGCAAATATAAAAAGCATTTGTAGTTCTGAGAGAAGTATATAGAGTAGTAGGTACTACACCACTTGCCTGTATACTGACTGTTTGTTTACTCACACCATACCTACTGTAGATCTCTTCCTTCCCTGTACCTGTAGTTTGGCTCAACAACTACAGATGATATACAGTACTGGATATATAGTATAGTACTGTATATTATATTAAGAGGAGGGGGGGGGCATCAGAAAAACTAAAACTGGGAATCACTATTATAATTATACTGTACTGGAGAGGAAACGTCTCAGCTACGGGAAAAAAGGGCAAAAATCTTCCATTTTTTTTTTTGTGGCGGGGAAAAAAGTTCCACCGCGTCAACTACCAAGCCAGAGAGGAGGGATGGGGCTCAAAAAATGCCAACAACAAAAGTATATGTCAAAGGGAAGAGAACAATTAATAGTAAAAATGCCAACAACAAAAGTATATGTCAAAAGGGAAGAGAACAATTAATAGTGTCCTCGTGAACCATTACTACTTACACGGTGACTGGAAAGAGTGCATCATCAAGTTAGGCGAGGGTAAATAGACTTGAGTAAATAAAGGTGTAGGTAGGTGGTGGCATTCTGATGAAGGGTGCGAGGTTGTCAAATGCTCACGTGGCATTTGAAGTTTACATCACACTACCATAATAATAATATTTAGGTCAAACAAACTCTATCATACACTACTGGATAATGGAATAATTTCATGTTTATTATATTTTATTATTAATCCTTAATCTATTTACTGGTAGAAATAATTTAACTTATGGCTAACGCTCAGAGCATACCAAGAATACCGATATATAATTATGTGATAGACCCTGAACGATAACACATACATACATACATACACACAAACAAAGCGGCCTACCTCGCTTAATGCGGTCACAGGTGTTGTACTGGGAACCGGGTACTGGGGGCAGCTTGCGGTTGGGTGGGGGAATGTATCCAAGTTCCTCCCTGAAGCCGGGGTGACGCTTGTCCATGGTGGAGGGGGGAGCCATACTGGCGTTGTATTGGTATTGTTGGTACACTTCCTCTGTTGTAGGTAAACACAAACAAACAATAATGAATAACAAACTTCATGGTTAACCTTCATGTTGTAACAATAATGAATAACAAACTTCATGGTTAATTTTCATGTAATAATAATTAATAACAAACTTCATGGCTAACCTTCATGTTGTAATAATAATGAATAACAAACTTCATGGCTAATCTTCATATTGTAATAATAATGAATAACAAACTTCATGGTTAATTTCCATGTTGTAATAATAATGAATAACATACAAATAACTGTGCTTAGATTTGATTATATAAGGTACAAAGTGCACTAATACTGCAATAAAGAGCACGGCAGAGACTTCAATAAATATCTATCTTAACGTTGACATCAAAACCAACGCCAACGTCACCAAAATTCCAAGGTGTGTGTGTGTGTGTGACATTAAGTTGTGCCTGGGAGGGAACTCACTATAAACATCTCTGGAATTGGATAAGGTGCAATTTTGAATACAGTAATACTTAATACAGTAGATACAACCTCCATAAACACTACAGTCCCAAGAAGTACAGCCACAATCAAATAACCACCAACACTTTCCTTCCATTTTGCAAATGCTGTATATCAGTATCTTATATAAATATTATCATACAACACTTTATGTCAACTCATCCCCCTCAATTACTATCATGAGGTGCAGCAAAATCATACACACTTTGTTCTTTATTACCAAGATATTTACAACGACGGAAGGAAAGTGTTGGTGGATATTTGATTGTGGCTGTACATAGAATAAAGCTTTCATTTTCGTTTAACATTACTGAATATTTAGACGAGAAATTATTTGTGACAAGTGGAATATCTGTAGTTTTATGAATGTAACTGACTCCATCACGACCCAATTACTGTTTTTGAATTCTGTATTATTAATAACAGTGACAACAGAGAAATCTACACAACGGTAAACATATACTGTACAGATTAATGATAAAACTGTAACAGGGGACTTTTATTAAGGTTCTGATTTGATTCTGTTTTGTTTTTTTTCTTTGGAGACTTTGCAAGTACTGTATACAGATGAAATTGTACTTCCATAATAAAATGCAATATAACACAACAAAAGTGATGGTATATACGTATCATATGCATGGATTTCAATACCATAGCCATTCTTATTCTGGAAAAAAAAAAAAAAAAAAAATGCAAGATTGAGAGACAATAGTGTAATTCCTGCTGCTGAAATTCCCCCATTACATACTTACTTACATGACAAATCTACTTTAATGTTTTTTATATTACATTATAAGTACAGTATATGCTTACTTTTATGTAACATACTAAAAACACTACTTTTAGCAGAAGATATTTTAAGGTTAAATAGATGATACTGTAAAGTGGTGTAAGTGCTGCATGAGAGAAAGCATAGATATATTTTAAAATGATTTCTCTATATTGTAAAAACCTTGTGATATAGAGTGAAAGCAGAAGAAAGCTTCAGCAAAGCTCACACACATTATATATATATAAATATTAATACTTGTACTCTTATCAATATATCTGTTAACTCGTAAAGCATAACAACTTACTCGGTTTCAAATATTTGTAACTATAATAAACTATACAAAAATATTAATTATATAAACAATATTTACAGCTCAGTAATAGATATGTACAGTACCAACATCAGAACATGATAAGCAAACTCCTTCACAGACGAAAATGTCTCTTTAAAGGGAGATAATTTTGTTGGTGAATTGTAGTGTAAGTTGTCCGATTCCCTCAAACTATACTGTACCATGAAACAGATCCCCTATTAGTACCATATTGAGGGTGTCTGTTTGATGGCACAGTTAGGAGGAATCACTAACCTGTCAATTTACCAACAAGACATTCTCCTTAACTGTCATACATACAACACTTAGTTAATAGGAAGCAGGAGAGTATTTCTGCTTTGAATCATTAATATAAATATACTACAGGTAGTTAGCATGCTATGGTTATCTATAATATACACTGCTTTGTATATTATATTGACAAATATCTAACTGACTCTTCAATTAGTTATGGCTTTTATATCTATACCATTTATCTTTTTATTATACTGTAAAAAAAAAAGTTCTGCCATCACATACAATAATACTGTACTGATGTTAAATGGTAATTCATAGAGATATTATTTGTTTGAAATCTGTGTACTGTACAAAGAAACTATTACTACAACTTGAGTCATAATAATTTCACTCGCAATTTTGTATATAGAGTACATACATTAAAGTACAGTACGATTTAATATTAATTGTTCGAACAGTGAAACTAAACATTGCTTCTCTCCAAAACAGCTTAATAATTCACATGTCTTGTTTGGGCTCTCCGGGATGTTGAGAAAACAAAACAAAACAAAAAATCTTAGCCATGTAATCAATTTTAGTGAATGAATTTAATTTACACCACTATCAAATAAATTAATACTCACAGGTTGATCATAACTTTTGTTGGTTATTAAAGCAAGGTCTTATAACATAGCAACAAAGAATTACACATTATTTATATTTTACAGTGAATCACAGACCACTTTTATTTATTTACTTTCCAACAGGGCAGAATGGGATCTACTAGAATGTACAGAATTTTTTATTATGGTTAACTTACCAGGACTCTGTAATTTCAACTTCCTTCAGGTTACTCAAGTATTAAATGTGAAAATTATTAAGATTTAAGTATACAGTTATAAGCTACAGAAAAATGAAGTTGAGGACCAGGCATGGGAGGGATAAAGGTGAAGGGGAAGAGGGACGTTAAAAATATTATTACAAGTTGCGGGATGGCCTCTGCCTCACCTCGCAGCCTCAAGTTCTCAATGCCGTTCTTGCGACGAGTTACGGCCACACAGACGACAACTATCCCCACAATGATGACGACAACGGTGGCAATAACAGGCACCAGCACATTGAGGTCCAGCCACTTCGGCCACCAATCAGGGAGCCAGGTTACGTGACTGTCCATAAGTGTAGGCGGCAACGTGGCTGCAAACAACACACAACAAAAACAACAACATAATGCCTTGTTCTGTTACCAATCCATCCATCCATCCGTCCATCCGTCAGTACCCACGTTGTTTGTAGTGGTTGATGTCTTGGTAGTGAGGGCATAGAGCAGGTGTTTTTATGTTTTTTTTTTTTTTTTTTTTATTTGACCTGTTCTGCTGGCTGGCGTTATTAGTCATACGAGTGGTTGGTTGGTTGGTTGGTTGGTTCGAGTCTGGGTGTGTTTACGAGAGCACCGTTGGAACCTCCAGCAAATGATACACTCGTCTATCGCTGTCTGAGAACCTTACCTGTTACCGTGCTGAAAAACCTGTTTGGAGTGATCAAAGGACGTGGAAGCGGAAAGCTGAAGGAAGAGCCAGAGGGAGAGTATGGTGCCTTTTGCATGCTTCTGAAGGTGCCAATTTAGTCTTGAGGAGCAACAACAAACACTCATTCATTGCCTTCCATCTAGTGACACTTTCAGTCCATCTTTTAGTTACAGTACAGTAGTTGTAACTGTACTATTATGGATCAGTACTGAGGAACACCTTACAAAATGATTACAATAAAGAGCTTGCTTCCCAGTGTACTCAATTGGCACCTCCATCTCTGGTCATACCTTTAATGGGCGAACTGCGACCTCTCAGATAGCAGATGATTACGACGGCCAAAGCGATGACCACTACAGCTGAGACCACAGGGACGATGAGGTTTAGGTTGAGGTAGAGCGGGAGGTCTCCAGCCCCGAAGGAAGGCACTTCACGAGCCGGGGCAATAGTACCTGCAACACCGCACGCTCAGCACCGGCCACTACTCCCAAACAACAACAACACCCACAAGCTTACCCTCGGCACTCACAACACTCTCATGCACTATTAAGAATTACCATAAACAATACACCTTTCAATTGTTGTCTTTATATTTAGTACAACTTTCATTTGTCTTTATATTTAGTACAGCTTTCAGTTGTCTTTATATTTAGTACAGCTTTCATTTGTCTTTATATTTCTTTGTCTATGAGAGAGTAGTATGCATATATCTACACTCTACTCACTAATTTCCTTCAAAACTGTTTTCACTATATATCTCCCGTGATTGGATTATAATTTTGTCAAAGAATTGTAGACTTACTTACTCTCATCAAACTTTCTGTATTCATAATTTACTGAAACATTGTCTACCATAGAATATAATTACAGTAGTTTAATGTTAAAAAAATAAATAACTTTAGATATCCAGAAAGCAATGCACCTATTAAAATTTTGAGCAGTCCATTACAAAACTAATCATATTATCACAATGGATATGAAAATATTTTTAATCTTGCTTTTAAACAGATGTTGCAATTTAAATCTTTCCATTCATCAAATCCTCAATGGTGATAGTTAGTTACAGTAATTAAAATGCATGAGATTGTTTGCCTATGTTATTGAGACCAAATCAAGTGTTATAATGCCCACATTTATTGCTTCTTTGTGCCCTAACCTGGCTACTAAGAAAAAAATTAAATAAAACAGCATATACATAACAATAAAGATGGCTAATAATAATAATAATAATATACAAAATCATCACCTTCCACTTGAAAACCAAATTCTACCGAGCCAGGTTTGAGAACAATGTAAGAATATGTGGTTGGTTGGTTGGTTGGTTGATGTTATTCTAGGATCAGGGCCAGGCTCTTGATATGTTAAGTTGGTTGGTTGGTTGGTTGGTTGGTTGGTTGATGTAAGTGGGAGTCACACAAATATTTTCCCCTTCTTTCCTTTCCTTTTCTTTCCTTCCCTCTCTGTCCTTCATTATTTATTTTATTTTAGGGTTTCATCTGGTATGTTTGGAATTTTAATGTTGGTGTCTTTTTTCGTGCCTTTATTATCATGCTTTTGTTTAGTTTTATATGCTTATTATTCCCTTTATTATGCTTATTATTCCCTTTATTTTGTTTATTTTTTTCTCGTACCATATTCGTACCAAACGTCCTATACTATACTATAAAATATAATTATGGTCTTGTGCAACACAGGACTCCATTCTTTTGGTGAAAATGTACCGCCTCCCTCATTTCATACCTTGTTTTTTTTTTTTTTGTAAATAGAATAAAATCTAAAATAAATTACTGTACATTAAAATTCAACACAACAATTTGGCACTTATATATCTGCATCTTACAATCACTGTACTGTAATATAATGTACACTAAACATGTATCTAAGGTCATATTACAGTACTGTACTTAGAAGGGAATTGGTGCTATTTTGTTAAGATGGAAAAATAAAATAAACGCACCATATATAAACATTATTTTTTCATTACTGTACTGTACTGTCTTCCAGCCTTCTGAGAACAAGGTGAAGGACAGAGAGAGCCTTATAGCTTGACCAGAAAGATGAAGGAAAATGCATTGGTGTGATTCCCTCTTTACAGGTACTAATGCTCACTTGTCAACATGCTGTCAAAAGTTTCACAGAATATATAAAGGATCTACAGTAAAACACAACCATCCCTGGCATGCCATCACTTTTTACACTCATGATGCTCACTTCAACCTAACTTAGCCCCCTCCTCTCTATCACCTTCTCCCTCCTCTCTATCGCCTTCTCCCTCCTCTCTATCAATTTCTCTCGTCTCATCTATCACCTTCTCCCTCGTTCTATCACCTTCTCCCTCGTTCTATCACCTTTTCCCTCGTTTTATCAATTTCTCTCACTTCTCTACCATTTTCTTCCTCCTTTCTATCACTTTCTCCTTCTTCTTTATCACCTCCCTCATTCTATCACTTTCTCCCTCTTTTTTTATCACCTGCCTCATTCTATCACCTTCTCCCTCATCCTATCAATTTCTCTCGTCTCGTCTATCACTTTCTTCCTCCTCTCTATCACCTCTCTCATTCCATCACCTTCTCCCTCCTCTCTACCATTTTCTCCCTCCTTTCTATCACCTTCTCCCTCCTCTCTACCATTTTCTCCCTCCTTTCTATCACTTTCTCCCTCTTTTTTTATCACCTGCCTCATTCTATCACCTTTTCTCTCGTTCTATCACCTTCTCCCTCCTCTCTATCACCTTCTCCCTCATCCTAAAAGGTCGATAAATGTATTGATGTTTTGATTCTTCTTAATAAACAACAACAAGAAGCAATGTGGTGAGTGCTGGTGATACCCATTCTTTCATTTCCATAATCCATATAAATCCAAAAACTGACATAATTATATTCTACCCTGAAACCCCTATACCTTTCTCTTGCAGCAAAACTTAGAAAAAAAAATGAAAAACCAACAACAGACTTCACAATCACCAAAATCGATCCACTTTCATAATTATAATGTACAAACCTAAATAAGCAAAAAATATTCAAAGGTTTCACATTACTCAAAGCTGGATTACTATAAAACTATGTAAACTGGAACTTGATATAAAAATTTTAAAATAATACTGTACAAAAAAAAATACCAGGAAACATCTCTAACATAAATTTTAAGAGTCTGAAATACAGCCTTCCATATCAGTTAGTTTATTAAAGGGGCTTTCTGTTGTTGTGGGTGAACTGAAGGGTTATTTATTGATTCCTCCAAACTGTGCCACAAAACAGACTAGTTACGGTACTATATAAAGACAGTATGGAATCTGTTTTGCTGCATAGTTCGGTGGAATGACGAGTCCTTTATTGTTCCATAATTATAGAGTACAGCAGACCCTTGATAATACACCAATAAATAAATACTTGAATCCACTATTTCATTACACAGTATTGAAGATGACCAAAATAATATTAAAATTATCCTAGGCTTGTGTTAACCATTACCAGAATTAACTAAGTGATCAACTGAGCCTGCGTTAAATGACCAGACAAGTGTTAAATATATATTAGCATAATACCAAGGACCTACTGAAGCAGAAGGCCCCCCCCTCAAAACAACAAATGGGACGAAAGATGGGTTAGAGGGGAACAGAGAGAGGGAGTGAGGTAGGGGAGGGGAGGGAGAACACAGCCACCAAATGCATGATTAATTAAAGCAGCCTACAGCCTCTCAAGTTATCTCTTCTGAAACTCATGCTAAATTTCAATGCATATTAAGTGAAGATCTGGATTCACTTCTTATTCACTGTGACTACAACAAGGTCAGTAAATATCTTAAAGGGGAGATAACTTCTACTTGGTACATTTGCCAAAAGAGAAATTGCGACAAATCTTGATGGAACTTTAACTATTTGTAGGGACTATAAGCATGTATAACAGAAGGAAATATACATATCCTTCTGTGATACATACTTATGATCCCTATAAACAACTATGGACATTAATATATTTAATAGTTCTATCAATAGTTGTTGCAATTCCTCTTTTGGCAACAATACATTGAAGGGCTACTGAATCCTCCAAACTATGTCACAAAACAGATCCCCGGCCAATTGGTAACACTGTGGTGATTTGTTTCCCGATATATTGTAATTGTTTGGAGGAATCAGTAGCCCTCCAATTACCAAACAAAAAGAGGTTCTCTCCTTTAATCATTAGGGGGAAAGTCTATGAAGTGATAGAGTAGTATCTTATTCATTCCGATTGCAACGTCTTCGAGAAATATTTCAATACTTGAAGTCAAAGTCTCGATCCATTTCTTATTCATTACCGCTGAAGTTCAAGACAATTTATACAACTATGTACGGTACTTATCTCCAACTTATAAACACTGAAATGTGTGCAAAACGTGTATCAAAGATCATATTTGCAAAACGTGTATGTATTAAGACCACAATCATCACTAAAACGGGAATTGGTACATTTTTGCCAGATTTAAAAGAATGGAGAACAGTTTCTTAAAAGCTCAATCTGTTTTTTTTTTTTTTTCTGTAAGATTATTATGTTTGAATTTTTGTGTTCTCACTGATACAACTGTAATTATCTATCATTGGCATTTTGGTTTCCTAATTTCACCAATATAAGTTACTGTTACAACATTATCGATTGCTTAATGGAGTTTCTTGGAATACATTTTCAATATTTCATGATTCATAAAGGTACTGGGCAATGATATGATAAAATAATATGTAAGAATATTCCTGTCTGTTATATCTTCACATCAAAGAATAAGAATATTATTACTAAACCATCTTCAAATCAAAGAATAAGAATATTATCATGTCAAAATCTTTCTATTTGTAATATCTTCACATCAGAGAATAAGAACATGAATCCTGAACTTCACGTTAAAAAGATCATTACTATATTTCTCCTGACAGAGCCGTGCCTAAAAATAATTATACCAACATGAAAATTATTAATGTAAAGCAAAACTCGATTAGTAAAAAATAATAATAATAAACTCCTGATGACGAACTTCAGTATATTTATATCATGTCAACAGAGTAATGACCTTTCTTGTTACTATTGTTGTTGTTGTTAATTAATGAGTGAGTGAATTAATTAGGAATCATCATACACACTGGTCCATCACATGAGCATTCTACACAGACACAGTAATTATCTAGGAGCCCAAAGCACATCTAGCATATTGATACTCACAGTTGGCGGAGTGGGGGGAGTTATAAGGTCTGTCCAACTTCCATAATAACAACAAGCAAATCATTTTTTTGATCTTACTTAATTAAAAAAAAATTGTCAACACCTTAACATGCATTTCTTACGTCATAAAAAGTAAGAGTACACAATGATTTCCTCGACACTGACTCTATTCATCTCTATGTAATCCAACGGCTGAAAAATAATGAACTGAAGCGCGTCTACAAAACTAATCCACACCCGACTTAAAAATCGTCCTCAAGTCAAATAAAATCTGGGAAATATTTAATGATTTTTCCAGCCACAAGTGTATGTAAATAATTATCAAAACAAAGCCTCGAGTCCTGAAAAAAAATATTCTGAATGTCTGATAGGATATGCAAGAGGAAATATTGCATGTTTTTACTTTGTTCATAATTTTAAATATGTGCAATTGGTCGTATTAATAATGCAGTTAATCTGAAATAGATTTTTACATCATCAAATAATAATTTTTTCACAGTTGAGGTAATATCAAATCAATCTATCACCTTTTAATATTCCAATAAATTTTGTTATAAGTGCCTCAATGAACTAATGATTCTAAGCATCCTTTAAGCTGGAAATATTTCTGAACACAAATCATATTAAGCAGTGACAATCAAAATTAATATAAACTTTCCTATAACATAAATAACATTAATAAACTTTACCTATCACATATTAATCTTCACAAAACATATGTTGAACAAATGGCTTCCACATTAAAGAACTTCATAATAGAGTACTGTGCATTGCAGTAATGATAAGGTAATAGCACTAATTACCTCTGACGAGTAATATTTATTGCAGCCATTATTACTTCATGCAAACGAATTTCAGCTTTATGGTTTATGATGATATTTTTTATCTACTAAATTTAATACAGTGCTTCACTAGTGTATATAAATAACTCTTTTAAATATTTAACAACAAAAACTATCAAAGAATTCTTCCATATCAGTGTTATTTTATATCAACAGATTCTTTAGATAAATATGCAGAGGCAAAAATAATGCAGAGCTCCAGTTCAATTCAGTACTCGTCAGACGGAACAACAGCCTAAAAATAAAAAATATATAAAAAAAATAAAAGCCAAAAAAAAGCTGCCAAAAGTAATCCAGCATTGAACTTACCGCCAGTGAGGGTGAGCGTGGCACATTCGTATTCAGCGACGGACGAACCGGCATTGTTATGAGCGGAGATGCGGAGATGGTACCATGTGGCCGGGGTCAGTTCCATGATGGCGTAGTTACCAATGGGCTTCACTTGGTTGCTAGCCATGGTCCACTCTGACTGGTGTCTGTTTGGAAGGTGGTACACAATAAGTAGATCATTCACTTTGTCAATCATACCCTCCCCCACTTAATCAATCAATGACTGGCACTTCATCAATCAATCAATCATTCACTTCATCCCTTAATCATTCATTCAGTCTACAGTACTATTTAATCAATAAAAAAAAAAAATGTTGCACATAACACAAGAAGCAGGTGGAAAGAAACTAATTTATAACAACAGAGGTCTTAACCCTACATATACAGTTGCCAAAAGAGGAATTGCGACAACTATTGACAGAACATTAAATATATTAATGTCCATAGTTGTTTGTAGGGATCATAAGTGTGTATCACAGAAGGATATGTATATTTCCTTCTGTTGTACATGCTTATAGTCCCTTCAAATAGTTGTGGATATTACTATGGTTAAAGTTCCATCAAGATTTGTCACAATTCCTCTTTTGGCAAATGTACCTTGCCTGGAACTCAATCACAAAAAAAAAAAAAAAACTCAGGGAGAATCCAAAAAATAAAATAACAACAACATAATAATAATACAATAACAACAACAACAGAGGCAATAACCCCACACATACATACCTTGCCTTGTATTCGACCACAAAGTAATTCATTGGGCAGCCACCATCTTGCCAGGCATTGAGGTGGAGTGTGATGGATGCCGTGGACACTTCAACAAATCGGTGCACTTCGGGGACCTCTGGCTTCTTGCCCTTGGTACGCGTGTTCAGAATGTCAGATGATTCGCCGGTTCCGATCCTGGTGTGGGAAGGTTTTTTTGTGCTCTTTTACTCGAGCAGAATTTTGTGGAAAGACGGAGTGAGTGTGAGTGTTATTGTGTGTGAGTGTGAGTGTGTGTGAGTGTGAGTGTGAGTGTGAGTGTGTGTGAGTGAGAGTGAGTGTGAGTGTGAGTGAGTGTGACCAGTCTTAGTGGGTATATATTCAGTCTATCATTTTTGTATTCAGCTCTCATTTAATTTTTTTCATCCCGCAAAACAATGGAAATGGGGTACTGATGATGAGGAGGAGGAAGAGAATAATTATATCATGGTAATTTCAACTATACCTTAAATAATGATCCATGGTTGCTTTGCAGGTGTGAGAAAACATTATCACTGAATACCAAAAAAAAAAAAATACTACCCAAAACAAAAACAAAAATCCTCCCCCACGTACTTGTTGTAAGCTGAAGCATAGATCTGGTAACGTGAGCCGCACCACAGTCCTTCAAGGGTGTAGCTGCGTGTATTGGCAGGAACCTGTACGCTCTCCCAATTACTGAACTCTGGTTTGTAGTGGATGGTGTAGCCGTGGATGGGGGTTGTGTCGTCGATAGCAGATGGCTTCAACTTGACTTCAATGCTGTTGGTGGTGGTAGACTGAAGGGTGGTGGCGGGGGGGTGAGGAGGAGCTGCAAGAAACAATATAGGACGGTAAATCAATAAGACTTTAGGGTTGTGGCGGGGGGGTGAGGAGGAGCTGCAAGAAACAATATAGGACGGTAAATCAATATGACTGAAGGGTGGTGTCGGGGGGGTGAGGAGGAGCTGCAAGAAACGATGTATGACGGTAAATCAATAAATAAAGTAAGAGTCAGATCAAAATTAAGAGATTTGTGAAGTATCCTAACTAATCAATAAAGAAAGTACGAGATAGATCAGAGCTAATATGATGATTATAAAAAGCTATATTTATAAACCAAAACATAAGGTGCTGTATGAAAGGAGAGATTAAAACACAGATCCTATCATTATAAAAAACTATATCAATTATATATATCATAATAAAAACTATATCATTATCTATATCATAATAAAAACTATACTATTATATATATATCATAACAAAAACTATATCTATAAACCAAAACTTAAAGACGAGACAGAAACACAAATATAAAAAACATTGTCTCGGCGTACCCTGGATGAGCAACTTGTGAGTGATGGTGTCTTGGCCATAAGGATTCTCAACATGGCAGGTGTATTCTCCGGCGTCATCTCGGGAAACTTCACGGATGAGTAGGGAACCCTCGGGAAGAAGACGCATGCGGTCGTTGGCCTCAAATGGCTCCCCGTGAACAGTCCACCTTGGGGGAAGCATCGTGGGTATTGGTTTAAGGGGGGCTACACATTTGGTATATAAATAATTATAAATAATAAATAAATATAAATAATAATAAAAGGGGTATTATAGTGTTGGTTAATATGGAGGAACTGACTGATTCCTCCAAACTATTTCAATCAACAACAAGTCACTATTATTTTTGTTTGTCTGGTCATGTTTCCTGGCATACTTTGGAGGAATCAAGGCACTCCAATATACCATGAGTATATTACCCCCTTTAAAATGGATACCCCAACATACCCCATTACATCACACTAATATATTATGATTATATTTGACACAGGATCATTTCAACTTACCTAATATCAGGAGTTGGTTGACCTACAGCTTGGCAGAGCAGCTTAACATCTTCCTTGTACGTAGCAACATATTCTTCATCAAATGACGCAATCTTAGCAGGCACTGTCAAAAACAATCAGGTTATATTCAAATTTAGTGTGTGTGTATAAGTTTATGATAAAAATATATGTAGTATTAGCATTAAATACCGTAGCTATGGTGTCTGATGTGATAATTTTTTGCTAAGGTAATTAAAAAAAAAAAATGTGAAAATGTGAGATGTGGAAATACTTAAGATGCAATAAGGGTAAATTCATCACATAAGTACAGTACATTCCCCAGACACTCTTTTTAGCCCTGACCAGACTTACCCTTGTTTGAGAGTTTGAGATGAACAGACTCAGACATTTCTCCTTCACCCACAGTAGTCGAGGCGGTCACCCAAAACACATAGTCATCGCGACGCTTGAGGTTGCTGGCTTCGTAGTTCAGTTGTGATGGTAGTAGTTTCTGTTGTGAGGCCTAACACACAAAATATAAGGTTTATTCATCGATTCGCTAATTTCTTTTCTGGGTGTTTTTAGTTTCAGTTACAATGCAGTTACACAAAATTGTATTCCACACACAGTGATGAGTTAATGTGTGTATGTTGTGTGTGTCATAACAATGGTGATGTCATCTTATCTTTTGTCAACTTTAACAGTGTTTTCACAGTACTGTATGTAGTGTGAATGTTCTGTGTGACAACAATGGTGATGTCATCTCGTCTATTTTCAACTTTAACAGTGTTTTGGCAGAAGTGGGGACTTAGACATTTTTTGGTCAAAAATTTTCAACAAAATTTTCTTTCAGATTCTGAACCAGCATGTCTTGTTGTATATCGAATGGACAATTATTTTAGATTTTGGAGAAATTTTTTTTTTGTGGACTTAGTCTGATTTTAGACTTTTGGGACTTGGACAAATTGTGAATGTCCAAGTAAGAGTGTATGGACTATAGTTTTGAAAGTTGTGGATGGTGTTGTAACAAGGATCATTGTTCTGAATTTATCCAGAATGTGAAAACACAACACTACACACATTTTCCCTTTACTGTAGTTGGTGATCTGGGTCATGTGTCAACAATAATTTTTTTTTTTTTTTTTTTTTTTTTTTTTTTTTTTGTCATTGCAGATTTTGAGCCAGAGTGTCTTAGTGTATATTGAACAGATACTATTTTTAGATGAACAAAAAATTGGGGATTTTTTTTTTTTTTTTTTTTTTATTGCAGATTCTGAAGCAGTGTGTCTCAAAACGTGGATAAATGTGTTTTGGGAGGTGGTTGTAAGTATCAGGGAATGTAGTCGTTGGGCCGTTTTGGAGCATCGGTGCTCATTGAGGAGTGACCACCATTCAGATTCTTGAGCTTTTCGGATTTTTGAAATTAGGATATTCAAGCCTTTACTGTATCACACAACATTATATATATATATATGACAAGAAAAGTCACTTAGACCTAACTGACCTCACTGTCGCTCTTGCCGTGTTCCTTGAAGTAAACAGTGTACTGGGTGATGATACCGTTGGGGCGCTCAGGAGGAAGCCATGACACCAGGATAGAATCAGCAGACATAACCAGAGCCTTCACAGATGTAGGAGCTTCAGGGACTGTAAACATTCAATTCAATTAGGAACTGTTGAAAAATTTATGATGAGCATTTTTTTTATATACACTGTAATTATGAATCCAAAACTAGGCTGCCTCAAATGAAAAAGGAAGCAAGCTAAATGAATGTCTATCTGAGGTAATATATTGTGAATCTGTAGTAAACAGTATATATTTTTCATCATTTAAAGAGAATGAAAAAAATATTAAACTTTACAACACTGGGCCGTATGCAAGAAAATCTGTGGCGTTGATAATTGTGTGGCTCTATTGTTTCTCTAAGGAGTGGTCGTACCGGTACCACGCCATCGTCAACCCCAAAAACAACAACAACAACAACAAATGTTCTCGCATAAGGCCCATTAAGGTGGTAATTCTTTTTTGGTACATTGGAGTGCCTTGATTCCTCCAAAGTATGCTAGGAAACAGGACCAGAAGAGCAAAAGTAAATGGTGTTATGTTGCTTGGAATAGTTTGGAGGAATCAGTTGCTCCAGATTTACCAACACAAAATTTCCCCCTTAATTAAATGGCCATGGTTGACACATACTATCCTGATCAGTCTGGCAGTGAATGGGTTGAGATCGTACTCCCTCTCCACCTGAAGTGTGAGCCAAGACCTGAAGGCTGTAGTTGGTGTATTTGCGAAGGCCGTGGAGGTGAGTGTCGGTGGAAGGAGTGATCTTGATGTCCTTGCTCTCCTCATCTGCAAAATATAAATTAAATAAATGCATGTTGATGAAGGAGCGATCTTGATGTCTTTTCTCTCCTCAACTGGTAAAAAATAAATTAAAATAAATGCATGTTGACGAAGGAGTGATTTTGATGTCTTTTCTCTCCTCAACTGGTAAAAAATAAATTAAATAAATGCATGTTGATGAAGGAGTGATCTTGATGTCTTTTCTCTCCTCAACTGGTAAAAAATAAATTAAATAAATGCATATTGATGAAGGAGCGATCTTGATGTCTTTTCTCTCCTCATCTGGTAAAAAATAAATTAAAATAAATGCATGTTGATGAAGGAGTGATCTTGATGTCTTTTCTCTCCTCAACTGGTAAAAAATAAATTAAATAAATGCATGTTGACCTAATCCAGTGTCTTATTAGTGAACTTGTTATCATCTTCATCAACTTATGCATCACACAAATTATTAAAGTATAGTTTTAGTAGAGTCATTTTTAGAGTGGTCAATAATTATCAACTTGTTCATGATTTTACTTTATTAACTTTGATAATTCGTATACTTTCCAATAAAAACACACCCCACACACACACACACACTGACACACACAAATACACACACAGACACAAACAAATACAGACACACACACACAAATATGCACACACACACACAAATACAGACACACACACTCACACACACAAATACTCACACACAAACACATACACACACACAAATACACACACACACCCACAAATACAGACACACACACACACACAAACATACACACACTACTTACCATACCAAGTGTCAGATGGACCATAGAAGACCTTGTATCCCTTGATAACTCCCTGTACAGTCTCAAGTGGGGGTGAGGACCAGGACACACGGATTGTCTGTGAGGTGAGGGTGGTGCAGGTAACGTCTTGTGGGGGTTGTTGTGGGGTTCCCTCGGCGGTGTAGGCGCGTACCTCCTCGGTCTTGGGGCCCTGACCGATCTTATTGAAGGCAGAGACGACCACAGCATATTCGGTGTACACGCTGAGAGAAAGGACACAAGGTTGAGATATATTTCTGGCTACTCTCACAGTCTCTAAAAATAATCAGAGCATATTGGGTGTACAGACGGCAGCTTTAGTTCGCTGAATTTCCACCTGCCAAAGTATGAGCCTCATTGATATTGTAACACTATTGAAATGTAGAGATGATAGTCACTTCTCATAAGGTAAATTACATATGTTGTTAAAATAGAAACTGGTTCAGAATGTAACTTTATCTGGTCAAATTAGCAATACGAAATACATGGGATGGATGCGAATTTATGCTGCAAACTGTACATTCTGAGGGAAAGGAAACAAGGCAGAGTTTTATTTCTGGTTGACTTGAAAAAAGGGAAATGGGGTATTGATGATAATGATGATGCTCTCAGTCTCAAAAAATAATCACAATATTTTTTGTCATTTTATGGGGCTCTGATTATGGGATGGTCAGGTATCTGGTATAATATATAACACCAGCTGCTGTACTACAAATACAGTACTGCTATTTTTCCAATCACTCACTCAATCAATCATTCCTCTAACTACCATGGTAATTATTTCATGCAAAACATATGAAAACCCACTTGAGTTTAGAGATGACGAGATGGTGTTCCTTGCCCATTTCCTTGCTGAATTCGACAGTTTCATACACATAGGAGGTGTTTGCAGAGGCCAGCCTGTATCCCACTTGGTAACCCTGGATGTCTCCGTTCCATTCCTCCCTGAGTGGTGGTTTCCAGGTTACACGAAGAGAGCTCTGGTCCATGGCTTCAACACTAAGGTCACGGGGTCGGCCGCTTGGGGCTGTAGGTAACATGAAAGAATTAAACACAAATTCACTCACACATAATTATACAGTACCACCAGTACAACACAAATACTAGTACTGTACACACACACACATACCAATACACACACACACACACACACACCAATATACTTTTTCTGTAAATACAAATTTACACACACACACACACACACCAATATACTTTTTTCTGTACAGTAAATACAATTTCACATGCACACACACACACCAATATACTTTTTTTGTACAGTAAATACAAATTCACACACACACACACACACACACACACACACACACACACACACACACACACACCAATATACTTTTTTCTGTACAGTAAATACAAATTCACATGCACACACACACACCAATATACTTTTTCTGTACAGTAAATACAAATTCACACACACACACACACACACCAATATACTTTTTCTGTACAGTAAATACAAATTCACACACACACACACACACACACACACCAATATAATTTTTCTGTACAGTAAGTACAAATTCACACACACACACACACACACACACACACACACACACACACACACCCATATACTTTTTCTGTACAGTAAATATAAATTCACACACACACACACACACCAATATACTTTTTCTGTACAGTAAATACAAATTCACAAGCACACACAAACACCAATATACTTTTTTTGTACAGTATATACAAATTCACACATACACACACACAAAAAAAAACAAGTGTTAAAACCCCATCCAATCATACATAAAGAAATTCCACCACTCCAAACTGACCTTCTTCAGCAGTGATGATGGTAACAGTGTCAGAGGGTTCAGAGTCACCGATCTCGTTCCTGGCAACAATGCGGAGGTGGTAGGTGGTGGCTGGGCGAAGATCAAGTACAGCGGCCATGTTCTGTTCTCCAGGCACCATCATCCTCTCACCATCAGTGTCCCAGTTGCCTGAAGACGTGTTTTAGTTAAAGGGAGTGCGGGAATAGGGGGACAGGCTTGGGGGGGTCGGTGGGGTCTTGGGGGGTGCGGGAGAAGGGGAACAGGCTTGGGGAGGGGATTAGGGGGGTGCAGGAATAGGGGGACAGGCTTGGGGGGCGGGTCAGTGGGGTTTTGGGGGGTGCGGGAATAGGGGGACAGGCTTGGGGGGTTCGGTGGGGTTTTGTGGGGTGCGGGAGTAGGGGGACAGTCCCCCCCCCCAAGCCTATCCTCCTATTCCCACACCCCCCCAGTCCCCCCCCCCAAGCCTGTCCCCTTACTCCCACACCCCCTTAAAGAAGAATTCCATGCAAGCCCATTTATATGTAAACACAGATATATAGTAATTAAATACAGTATATAACATGTTACCAAGGAGATACAGTATAGTTATTGAATAGAGAGAAATAATCCTCCAATATATAGCAGTTAAAGTGAAAAGTTAGTGAACATATGATCAATACACAAACAAATATTAATTCAGTGTATTTATCCACAACGCAGGACACTCACGTCGGCTGAGTTTATATTCGACGATGTAGCGTGTGATGCGTGAGTTTCCATCATAGGGTCGGGTCCAAGACAACTCCACAGAACGTCCACTCTTGTCCAGGACCTTCAGGCTGCTGGGTTGTTCAGGACGCTCTGTACGGAAGCAAAGAAAAGGTCACTTACATTCCATAAATATATAGGAAGGGGATGGAACAAGTTACTTCGATTCAATAAATATATAGGAAAGGGTTGGAACA
This sequence comes from Petrolisthes cinctipes, assembly GCA_033782935.1. Taxonomy (NCBI): domain Eukaryota; kingdom Metazoa; phylum Arthropoda; class Malacostraca; order Decapoda; family Porcellanidae; genus Petrolisthes; species Petrolisthes cinctipes. Next base: position 80,311 of record JAWQEG010004218.1, read on the forward strand.
AGTAACTTAAGATTCAATAAATATATAGGAAGGGGATGGAACAAGTAACTTAAGATTCCATAAATATATAGGAAAGGGTTGGAACAAGTTACTTCGATTCAATAAATATATAGGAAGGGGATGGAACAGGTAACTTAAGATTCCAAAAATATAAAGGAAGGGGATGGAACAAGTAACTTAAGATTCAATAAATATATAGGAAGGGGATGGAACAGGTCACTTTGATTCAATAAATATGAAGGAAGGGGGATGGAACAAGTCACTTTGCTCAATAAATATATAGGAAGGGGATGGACAGATCACTTAGATTCCATAAACATAAAGGGGACAAAGTAGGTAACTTCCTGTAAACTGCTTATGTAAATTGGAATCAATACCTAATTTTCATGTCTTAGATAGAAACTAATAAATATATTTGACTTAACTGAAGCATTCAAGGATGGAGACTGAACCTTTTACTTTGGCTCACCTGACCACTTTAATTATGAGAGAATGATAAACAGTCAAACTTTGGATGAAAAAGATGGTGATGATGATGTAGGCACTTAAATTATGAGAGAATGATAAACTCTCAAACCTTGGATGAAAAAGATGGTGATGATGTCACCACTATAATTATGAGAGAATGATAAACTGTCAAACCTTGGATGATAAAGATGGTGAGGAATAATTATGAGAGTATGATAAACAGTCAAACCTTGGATGATAAGGTTGATGTTGGTGTCAGCACTGCCGAAAGCATTAGTAGCCACACAGGTGTATACGGCTGAGTCAGAGCGGTCAGTGGTCTTGATGCTGAGGCTGCTGTGTACACTCCCACCACGCATCTCTTCACGGATGGTGTACCTATAGTGGCCGAGGGGGACATGCGGAATGATGTTGGGTTGAGGGCAAACAACATGGATAACTCTACAACTTACGGAATAGTTGGCTCTCTCGATATAATGTGGATAAGTCAACAACGTACAGTACAGTACAGTAGGCTCTTGATATAAGGCTAACACACTGAATATTTTGATTATTTAACCTGTACATTATATTATTTAGTTTCCATAGTAATTAATAACAGAAGTCTGGGAGAATATTAATTTGTCTTTAATTAAGGAGGAACTGAATGTAACATACGAACAAATAAAAGTATCTATTAACATTTTATCAAGAGTCTACTGTATAATGTTTGATGGTCTAGTCTGTGGATGATAAGGGATTCTCACACTATTATTAACATACAAGATTGTTTAACTTGGCTAGTTGATGGACAGACAAAAACAACAATAATTATTACCATAACACTCACTCCAAAGGAAACACAAACCAAATTATGTGTGGTCTGGTTAGTTAATTGGACGTGTATAAGTCATTTAGAATGTGTAAGTCACGTAGTTGTGTAAGTCATGAACTGTGTAAGTCTTTAGTTATGCAAGTCTATAGTTGTGAAAGTCATATATTGTGAAAGTCATATATTGTGTAAGTCATATATTGTGTAAGTCATATATTGTGTAAGTCATATACTGTATTGTGTAAGTCATATATTGTGTAAGTCATATATTGTGAAAGTCATATATTGTGTAAGTCATATATTGTGTAAGTCATATATTGTGTAAGTCATATACTGTATTGTGTAAGTCATATATTGTGTAAGTCATTAACTGTGTAAGTCATTAATTGTGTAAATCATTAACTGTGTAAGTCTTTAACAGTGTACGTCAATAGTTGTGCATCATTAATTGTGCCAGCCATTAATTGTGTAAATCATTAATTGTGTAAATCATTAAGTGTGTAAATCCTAAGTAGGTAAACTCATCAATGCTGCCAACAAAGTAATCACCTTGGTTCAGCAGTTTGGTCAATGCTGATTTTGTTCTTACTCCACAGGATACCAATGGGTGTTTCTCCCTCGGCTTCACATTCCAGTACTGCGTCTTCACCGCGGCTTGAGGTCTGGTTACGGTACTGGATCTTGAACTGGGGTGGAGCTGTGAACGGTTATTGGTACAAGTCATGGAGCTGTATGCAACATTACCAGTGGTCTTCATATTAAAAATTAAAATACACTTGCAATCCAAAATATGTACAGTATCCAGGCTTGCTTTGAATAGCCTGATCGAGTATTAATTAAGCAAGCTCAAGCAAATATGAAACAGGATAAGCGTAGTAATTGGTTCACTAGTATGTCAAATGATTTGAAACTTCAACAAGACCTGGATACAAATATGAAACAGGATAAGCGTTGTAATTGGTTTACTAGTATGTCAAATGATTCGAAACTTCAACAAGACCTGGATACAAATTTTGGATTGCGAGTGTACTTTATGGCTGAAAGTACATTAAAGCTCAAAGTACAGTACATTACGGATCAAAAACCCTCCTCAAAGTACAGCCACGAGCACTAATAATTATACAGCTTTGGTTGAAGCTTTGAATAGTGCAATTCACCAACAAAAAAATTCCATTGATCTTATTGTGTATTCATTTACTGTCTCTAGGTATTCTAAGCACACCTGGATATTTATTAGTGCTGGTGACTGTACAATGGAGATCTTATTGTTTATTGTTTATCTTATTATTTATTTACTGTCTCTAGGTATTCCAAGCACACCTGGATATTTATTAGTGCTCATGACTGTACAATGGAGATGTTATTATACATTTATTTACTGTCTCTAGGTATTCCAAGCACACCTGAATACTTACTGCTTGTGACTGTACATTATTGTGCATTTATTTACCATCTCTAGATACTCGAAGCACACCTGGATACTTATTAGTGCTGGTGACTGTACATTAAGGGTGAAAGTAATTGTGACCTGACCTTGAACTCTGACATAGATGACTGTGGATAATCCGGCACCAATTCCATTATTGGCTTCACACAGGTAGTAACCCTCATGAGACTTCTGGATGTTGCCGATCTGTAGTGTGCCGTCCTCGGTCACCTTCACATTGGGGTTGTTGAGGCCAAGGTCACGGTAGTCGCCGGGGGTGGTTCCTGTAGTGTTCGGAGGGGTGGGGGTGTGGGGGGGGGAGAGAGAGAGGTTAGTACCGCACATGATATTCCCGACACAAAATAAAGTACAGTACAGTGAAGTGAAGTGAAGTGAAGTGAAGTGAAGTGAAGTGAAGTGAAGTGAAGTGAAGTAAAGTAAAGTGAAGTGAAGTGAAGTGAAGTGAAGTGAAGTGAAGTGAAGTGAAGTGAAGTGAAGTGAAGTGAAGTGAAGTGAAGTGAAGTGAAGTGAAGTAAAGTAAAGTAAAGTAAAGTAAAGTAAAGTAAAGTAAAGTAAAGTAAAGTAGGGTAAAGTAAAGTAGGGTAAAGTGAAGTGTCAAAAGAGTACACGAGACCAATGAGTGATAAAGTGAATATTCTTATGGCAGTGAAAGGGTGTACGTATATTTGTATAATGATTTAGTGTTTTATATCCAATTCAGTGACCAACCCACCTGCAGCTTTCTTCCATCCAAGACTTGGGCGTGGGAAACCATCAGCTTTACACTCAAGACGGGCATCACTACCCAAAGCAAAGGCCTTATCTTGGGGCTCCACAATCCAGCGGGGAGGAACTGCGACAACACACCAATTATGTTAGACAATGTTCGGTGCAAAGGACATCAAGAAACAGAAGTGGTCACGTATGCAGAGGCAAATTTTTGTATATATATCTATATATGTATAAATATATTACAAAATAACTCTGCATTACCTACACTTAACTGTCACTTTGAATATGGTTTGTTATTTACTTTTTTCACTAAAGTTTTGATATGATTATTTCATTTATTTCATGATTGGAATGGCAATACTATATATGCATTGATTATATTATATCATTATGTATATTTCAGTATATATCACAAGCCTTAACATTTAGGTCAATCTAATACTAATCCATCAATTACTATTCATGCAAAAGCAACCATACCGAAAAAGGAAAGAATCATAAGGAAAATAAAATAGAACAGTTCAATCCCCATAGAACCTGATTCCCACAAACCACTAATGATATGTTGGTCAAGGAAAAGGTGAGGTGAGGTGAGGCGAGGTGAGGTGAGGCGAGGTGAGGTGAGGTGAGGTGAGGATGGACAGGAAGGCACCAGTGTTTGTTTGTTTGTTTGTTCACCAGTCAAGAGGAGGATAATGATGTTGTAATACACTATTATTTATCCTGTTGAAAATATACACTGATTCCCTCCTCAGTAATGTTGACCTTAGATAGATAGATACACACACATTTTGTATGTATTCCAGTGTACATAAGTAGCAGAAAAGTACTGTACATACTTAGTTATGTACAAATTATAATGTCTTAGATTGCATTACATTTACAGAAAAAGTGAAGAAATTTGGTACGGGGAGTCAGTACATTTTTACCAGGTTAAAAAATAATGGAGTACAGTATACAGGTAGTTTTATGATCAGTGCACAAGCAAGAGTGACGCTGTTTGTGTCTCTATGTGATGGAAAAAGAATAAGGCAAGAAGAGAGACACAGAGGGTTGTTGTGTTTGGAATGATTTGTCACCCCAGCACATCATTGGGTTTATGGCAAATGTTACGGGGAAGAACAAATTAACAAACAGGTCGTGTCAGGATTCAAAAGCGCGAGTGAAGATGATGACATTTAAAGGGAGTAGTAGATGAGAGTCTTGTGGTTGAATTGGAGGGCCACTGATTCCTCCAAAGACTGCCAGGAAACAGATTACCTCAATACAGAATCTGCGTATTGGAGGGCCACCGATTCCTCCAAAGACTGCCAGGAAACAGATTACCTCAGTATAGAATCTGCCTAAGTGATTCGATTCATTGCTTAGTTTGGAGGAATCGTTAGCCGTCCAATTCACCAACAAGAAACTACCCAATATATTTTTTATTCTTTTCTTTTTTAAATATTTACCGTACAAATAATAAGTTACCCACCATGGCTGACAAGTACATTATTATTATACTCTTTATCAAATGACTTTTCAGAAAATATCAGCCAATGAATGCTTTTGGGATAATGCAAAAATGAAGTACAGTAAAAATGTTGGTCATAATATCTTCAAAAAAAAAAAAAAAAAAAAAAAAAAAAAAAAAAAATAAGTTTCCCCTCTGGAGCTCTCCTTCTCATACCTGCTCTTTGAACCGAGACATCAGAAACGAATAAAAATGTATAAATGTGTGATAAATATTTAGTGCACTGCTACATGCTACTCTACCATCATGCATTAATACAGTGAGAACCAAAAAGTAACAGAAATAAAGGAAACCAAGGCTGTCGACGTAGCTAACAGAAGAAAACCATGGAGGTCAGGATAAGGTAAAGGAGGTCAGGAAAGAGGATAAGGTTATGTAATGTAATAGATTCTCCCTGTTCCTTCATTTCTGTTTTCAAAATGTAAAGAATATCTTGTTTGGTCGAATTGGGTACAGAGTAGCCAATTATAAGGTCTTCAACAAACTAGCAGACACCCTCAAACAAATTTCAGCTTTGCATTGGTTTTTTTTTTGTTTTGTTTTTTTTCCACTTCTTAAAAGCTAAATAATCAATGCTGTAATAATAATACGACCAATGATTCGTGATCGCGTAAAAAAAATATATATATAAAAAAAAAAATAATTAGAGAGAGAAAATGTTTGGATCTACAACTGCCACTTCAAACAACCACAAGACATAAGCAACCAATAAGGATCAGAAAGTTGGCAAAACCTGGGCCATTTTTTAAACATCAAGACAACTCATTCCCATCCTTCCCAAATGAACAGATCAAACCATTCGTAATGTTCACTCATTTCCCAATTTTTTGTGTGTGGATTTATCAGCGCTGAATTTTACTCACTGGCGAGGCAGAGAGAGATAATAGTGTCCGCAACTTACAAGCTGAACTAACACATACATTTAACTTGATGGAATTGTTGCTACTGATTGGAATGGTTGCTACTGATTGGAATGGTTGCTACTGATTGGATTAATAGCTACCGATTCCTCCACCCTGCGCTACATAAACAAAGCAACCTTGGGTATGCTCAACACACGAGTTTCTTGGTACAGTTTGGAGGAATCACCAGCTTCCAAATCGGTGGTAATTAAAAAGTACCATAATAACAACGACCATCAACACCACAACAACAACAACAAAAACAAACACAGGGATAATGACTGAGCGTTACTTCTACACGTTTGTCTTTCATTTGGGATTATTTTTTTCTCGTGCCTTCAATATCTCAAAAAATAGCCCGGAACCACAGCATCATCCATCAACCATCACCGAAGCTATATGTTAGGTCCACCGCAAGCCCTTAATTATTACTATACACAAAACAAAAACAAAATCAGTTGAAAAATTGTTGGTACACTGCATACCATATTGAGTTAAAGAACCCACACCACTCACAGGAACAATGGAAGCTGTATAGAATTGGCTTAGGGCTGTCACAAACACACTTAGAATAATGAATGTCATACTTTAAGGGAAGCAACCTTTTGTGGTCAATTTGGAGTCAATGTAGGCCTCCAAACTCAGCAAGAAAACACATCCTCTGTATAATTCCATATGGAGGGGTTCTGTTTCCTGGCATAGTTTGGAGGAATCAGTAGTCTTCAGATTTCACATAATAGGTTACTCCCCTTAAAGTCAGAAATGTACTGTACTTAAAATAGTTATAATTATGTTACATTAATTAATTAACCTTAAATAACATCACACGAGTCTGGGAAACACAGTAAAGTATTTTTTTAATTCTAATTTTATCTTACATTAATTAACCTTATAATTAATTACTTAATTATATAATCCCATAATTATAAGTTTCAAAATTAATTCTAAAATCCTGTAATTGGAAATATTCAGTCTTGAGACAACCCCAAGTTCCAACCAGAGATAAAAAAAATTGTCAAGGAGGTAATACACTTTTGGTACATTGGAGTGCCTTGATTCCTCCAAAGTATGCCAGGAAACAGGACCAGATTAACAAAAATAATGGTGGCCTGTTGCTTGGAATAGATTTAGAGGTATCAGTTGCTCCAGATTTACCAAACACTGTACAGCCACAATCAAATATCCACCGACACCTTCCTTCCATCGTGCAAATAAATCAGTCTCAAATAAAAATATAATCATACAACAACACCTTACGTCAACTTAACCCCCTCAATTATTATTACGAGGTGGTGCAAAATCATACACGTGTTGTTTTTTTATTACCAAGATATTTACTAAAATGGAAGAAAAGTGTTGGTGGATATTTGATTGTGACTGTACATACTTCCCCCCTTTAAGATTAGTTTTGAGCCAGCAGGTTGTACAGCGTTGTTAGTGTGTTATTATTATTATTATTATTATTATTATTTAGGGTCAAGCAAAGTGTTTGGGTTGGTTGGGTGTTGAGCTGTATGGCTAACTTACTCTAAACAACTCAGAGTAGTTAGTTTTTCCGCACATGTAGTCGTTGGTTTAAATGTACACTGTGCAGCTTATGAATATCAAACAGCGAAATACCAAACCATTATAAAAAACACTTAACATTGTGCAATATTATTTTCAGCTGTACTCTGAAAAATACACACAATATATACTGCTTATTATATTAATTGATTGCATAATATCTTTTGATTATACTGTAATGCATATACTTTTCTGTATATGTGAATATATTTGGTACTTCACCGTTTGTTTCATTGATGTGAGAAATATTGCACACAGCTCAACCCCAATCTACAACATGGAAGTCTCTCCTACCCTGGACAATAAGTTCAGCAGCAAAGGAGGATTTTCCAGCATCATTTTGAGCAACACATTCATAATCGCCACTGTGTACCCATGAAACACTGGGTATGGACAAAATTGAAGTTCTATCACCAATGGACAGTGCCTGTGTAGTAGTAGGAAGCTGACTGTCACCATTGTACTGCCAAGTGATGTTCAAAGGAGTGTCACCAGCAGCCACCAAACACACTACTTGAGCATAGGCTGCTTCATGACCAGCACTCTCACCAAAGTAAAAAGGGGCAATTTCCGGTAGCACTGGAAAGGCATGGAGATCAAATGATAACTATTTATCATAAAGGGAAAATACTACAAACAAAATGTGAATGGCAAAGCTGGTGAATTCTTGCAAATTTGATGAACAACAGCAGAGTACCGAACTGCAGTGCTGCAGAGAATGATTTCTTTAAAATAAAAATAAAACTAGTAAGTATGGGTGGGAACTAGATACACAATGCTGGGTGACATTGATCCTTGCCAAAGGAATGGAACCTCTTGGAACATCATCAGCCAAAGAGTCGTCGAGCAGACAATAAAAGCCAAGAAGAAATATTAGCATAACTATTATAGTGCAAACGTTGATAGAAGCTCTGAAGACATAGTGTAATAAATTCATTGCTAACACCAGTAAAAACTTTAGTAAATAGGAGAAATGTTCAATAAGAATAAGAAAGTGACTTCACAAGTATACAGTACTAAAATTTACATGAATTATTATAAAACATTTTATAATTTAGTATGTTGTACCCTGTACTGTTATGTACTACAAAAAAAAAATTCTACTGAAGTAAATATAAAATTATAATTCTAACGTGTAGTGTACAGTGTACATGTAACATGTACATGTATGTACACCCAAAAACAGATGTCCCTGTAAACTGTAAAAACTGACTGTAATACAATCAGTTGGTGAGACTACTTCTCAGCACAACTTTACTGTAATTATTTTGATTAGTAATAGTTAAACCAAGGAAAATCTCATTATTAACACAAACTTTTATCTGTACTGTACTTGCTTTTGATACTAACTATATGGAGAAAATCTTAGTAAGAGACTAATCAATTCTATACTACAGTCATGTTGGGGAAGTACGATATTAGTTTTACAATAAAATTGACAAATCTGTTTCTTTGGTAAAAGTACAGAAGTACTCCGTTCACTATATTGTATATTTTAGTATCATTACCCACTATTTTGGACCATTCTAAAGCCCCTCATACACGCACAGTTTTAACTGACCGTCCAACTGACAAAACCAGGTTTGACCGTTAACTGCAGCATCCCAGGTAGGCTGAGAAGCACAATGTCCAAATGTTGGGGAGGAAGAAATGTTGCCATGGTGTTGGCTGCCAGCTGGGTGTTAACTGAGGTTAGGATGGAAGGTACAACTGAATAGTGCAGTGGACTGCAGTCCGTCAGTTCAGTCAGACGGTCAGTTAAAACTGTGTGTGTATGGGGGGCTAATAGGTGGAACATTTCGTTAGGTGGAATTTTACACCATTTATATATAAGCAGACTACAGTACTGGGTGACAGATTTAAACATTATAAATTAAGATGTACACAAGTTTTAGGGTACAAACTGTATTACCTTATTCATTAACTACTTCTAATTAATACTTGTGAAGTCATACTAGAATTAGGCTAATGTTAAGAAGCAAATTACTGTATTAGTAATGCTAAAGCCAATAAACAATCATCCTAATTAATTAGCTAGAGAATAATTAAAAATCACTTACCTAGCAACAGACAAAATAATGAGAGAAAAACCAAAACACAACAAACACCGATTCTCATCACAAAGTGTATTCATGAAGCAACCTAATAACTAACTAACTAACTAACTAACTAACTAACTAACTAACTAACTAACTAACTAACTAACTAACTAACTAACTAACTAACTAACTAAGGGGCATATGCAAGAACATTCACGGTGTTGATGACGGCGTGGTACTGATACGATGACTCCACAGACACACAATGGAGTCATAGTACGGGTACAGTCGCGGCACATAGTCCTTGATCAGGGTGTAAATAAGCGCAAGTCTGGTCAAGGACTATGTGCCGCGACTGTACCAAGCCACTGTTGTTAAGGGGGAAGTTTTGTGTTGGTAATTCTGGAGCAACTGAATCCTCCAAACTATTCCAAGCAACAAAACACCATTATTTTTGCTTTTCTGGTCCAGCTGTTTCCTAGCATACTTTGGAGGAATCAAGGCACTCCAATGTACAGTCAAAATCATATAACCACAGACACTTTTTCCTTCCATCGTACAAATCAATCAGTAACATATCATAATATAATCATACAACACCTAATGTCAACTCAACCTCCTCAATTATTATTATGAGGTGCTGCAAAATCATACATGTGTTGTTCTTTATTACCAAGATATTTACTACGATGGAAGGAAAGTGTCGGTGGATATTTGATTGTGGCTGTACCAAAAACGAATTGCCACCTTAACACCATGGATAATTCCTTCATACGGCCCCCGAGACCTCACATAGCACTAATAAGACACTAACTTCTATTCTCATACAATAATTTCCACAACAAACCATCTCTGTTATAGACACCTTGCGCAACCCAATTATCTTCCAGGCTAATAAGATTCTATAATTATTATGTACAATTTTGACGAGTGGCTAACAGTCGCCACAAAAATATTTCTTATTTTCAACAGCAACAATAGTGTATTCGTCACAACTACACCATAAAAAAAGATAAAAATAATAATAATAATAATAATAGCTATTCTAGAAGGAGGAAGACTAGGCAGAGGTCTAGACTGGGATAGGAAGGGTGGATAGTAAAGCCAATAATCCCAGACAGATGCAACAACACAAGATCAGCGAAGGTTGGAGAGGAAGAGCCCAAAAAATTGTCCAAAATAGTGGGTCAGGTCTGCCACCAAATAAGCACACCCGGTGATGGTACAATGAGCCTTATTCAAGAACATTTGTGGTGCATACGACGGCTCCACAGACGTAAAAAAACAACAGAGCCGTCGTACCGGTACCATGTATTCGTCAACACCATGGACGTTCTTGCATACAGACTATTGTTAGGCAAGTATAGTATTCCAAATCTATTGCAATACTCTACCACAGGAACCCGTGTTGTGAGATATCCCATTATTCGCACACCTGGTCAAGTCAAGGAGATCGTAGAATTTTCTGTCTTATATCGAAAACAGATCATATTATTATTATTATTCGTCTGTGAAAATACGGCTTTAAAACATTTTATCATAATATCACCACTTAAATATTATATCACCCTTTCAAGACGAGTGATCAACATTTTTATTCTTCACTGATGACAACCACATGAATTTTATTGTACTGTACTACTATCGGAGACTTAAACTGTCAGGCTGTTATGTTAAGTACTGTATCCTAAATTAGCAACAACAAATGCATGATGGGACAATAACCAGACCATCTAACAACCTCTAAATATGAATAAATTTCCCCTACATTCCTTGAACTCCTTTGTGAACATGACATTCCTCACGTACGATGCATTTACTAGAGAAATTTTATAATATTTTGTTTACTAGGTAAGCAACATGAATATATATTAGTGTATAATAATAATAATAATAATATCTAAAATACTACTGTACATAAACATGAATCCCATACGAATAAAGAAATATTATGCAAGATATGATTAAAATATGAAGCCAAACAAACAAAGCCTTGCAGAAATGAGTGCGAATAACTGGATTTCTACACAATGCATAAAGAGAATGTTGCACACAGACACATGATAATAATACCCCACTTGAACACAGATCCATCACCAAACCATTTGTTAAGAAGGGGTGGTGATAACATATGAACAGAGGAGCCAATAACCAAATCAGGGTATATTGTATTATAATTATTATATACCATTGACAACCAAGGCGGCTGAAACCTGTTGTTGTCCGACCCCGTTTGAAGCCCGGCAGGAATATGAACCCTGGTGAATTCCCCTCACCGGATCAAGGGTCAGAATACTCGACTTCCCGATAAAGTTAATCTGCACGCCATCACCATCAGAGTTTAGTTTGATCCCATTGAAGATCCAGGTAAAGTTTACTGGACGGTCTCCCTTTTGAAGGACACAGTGGGCTTGTGCAAAATCTCCCTCATTAATGATAGATTCACCAAAGTCAATGGGAAGCAACAGAGGAGGTTCTGTAATGGGAATAACAACAATACACTCTCATTACACACTATAAACATTTCAAGGGGATATAATGATAAACAAAAAGGATTCTATTACTAAGGATCCTCTTCAAGTTTGGGTATTATTCATGACTGTTACAAGATAATAAGAAAGCCTCCCACTTGATCAGAACATGTACAGTAGTGATATTTGATGACACTCTCTAATGGAAATTGCAAGATTTATGCAAAAATAACACCAAGAAGCAAACAAATTCCTCATTTCATCTGACATACAATATTTCTACTGATGTCACTTTCCATTCAATATATCTGCTTTGTATTTTTCCTTTGAAATATGATGTACTGTAATGAAATTTGTAAACCGTTACCGTGCTTCTGCACTCCATATCATTTCTGTACTTTTTCCTCTGGAGGAACAGGGAGAAGAAATAACCCAATTATCCAAAAACTCCAAAAGCCACTTCACATAAGAGAGATACGGAATTTGGTTAGTACCAACATAGTCACCCATTCCATAAACTTGTTATGAGTACCATTAACAATCATGTTTGCTTGTGATCGAGTAATTCCAGCAGCATTCTGAGCTACACACTCATAGTGGCCTTGATGATGTGCTTTAACAGGATCCAATGTTATTATACTGGTCCTGGCACCAACCCCAGTAATCTGAGTATCATCAGTGTTGACAAGTGTTACACCATTGAACAGCCACGTGAAGACCAGTGGAGGGTCGCCTTTCCTTAATACACAGTTTGCCTGAGCCAAGTCTCCCTCATAAAATGCTTCAGATCCAAAGTCTACGGGTAAAACCTGAGGTGGTTCTGTAAGGTAATGTAAAGATTCTTGTAAACAATGATGACTGTGTTTTGATTCTTTGCTCATATCACCTGGCATAACACACAAGGCTGTCTGTATGTAAACTACTCACTGAAACCGATAAATGTGTCAAGTTCGGTTAGGTCATAGCCGGCAGTTTTGAGGACCAATAGTCTGAATTAAGAGTAAAGCCACTTTGTGAAAAAAACATGATGTACTTTGTATATTTACTCTTTTAAGTTGTGAGTGTAATTCACTGATGTGTAAACAGTACAATGTGTCACTCTTTGTCACCTGTACCTAATTCATGTGTGGAATGAATATCTCTCACAGTAAATAGAAGTCAGTGTGCATTAATAATCTCAACCAACATCCTCAACTCCATATTTTCATATCATGAGAAAAAAAAAAAATTGGGGAGAAATATCATTGCCGTCTTTAACGACTACCGGCAATGCAGGTATGGTAATACTGTATATATAACGATGGTTTGGACGAAATAATTTATACATACTGTCGTGACTGTATCCTTGATCCTTGACACCTTGTTTTAATTATTTTAGTGTTCTGTATACAAATGTCGACATCAAAGAGTTTTACAGGGTGATAATATAACTATACTGTCATCATATAAGAGTAAGTAACATCCTTTAGTTATTACAGTATTGTGGAGGGAAGTGTCTGAAATTCAACTATAAACTTACTGCTGTTGTCAATGTCTATACACTATGTTTGCTAAATTCATTGTAACTGGATAGGACTCTTCAAAAAATTAGGTAAGCATCAGCACCATGAAAAAATTGCATAAAGGAACAGGGAGAAGCATAAAAATTAATCCTTAGTAGCACCCAAATGTTTGGAAAAAATATACAGTACAGGTCTACCATGTATGTACCACAGCACCAAAAATAAACCCGCCCCCCCCTCTATAAACATTCATAGCTGTTGTTTTGTTTTGTTTTCTTGCAACCACAACAATAACAACATATTATTATCGTACCGTTGACTATGATGTTTGCCTGTACACTGTCCACCCCGGCATCATTGGTCGCACTACAACTATACATTCCCTGGTGGTAGGCTTTTACCGGGTCAATAATGAGTACGCTGGTTGTCCTTCCTAGGCTGCTAATTGTGATATCTTGTGTGCTAATGACCTGAGCACCGTTAAAGAGCCACCTAAAGCGAATTGGCCGATCCCCTTTGCGTAGTTTACAGCTGGCCTGAGCTATGTCACCCTCAGAAAATGTCCTTAAGCCAAACTCTATGGGTAATAATTCTGGAGTCTCTGCAATGGAAATAAAATATTGTATTTTTCCTCATTGTCATTTTTTTCTTGTGTTTAACTGGATTTAAATATTGTACTTTTCCTCATTGTCATTTTTTTCTTGTGTTTAACTGGATTTAAATATTGTACTTTGTCTCTTTATTTTTTTTCTAGTGTTTAACTGGATTTAATTTGGTATCATTACATGTGCAGGAGGAACAGGGAGAGAAACACAGTTAATTGCAAGTTAAGTGTTAGCCTAAAAAGCCGATTCCTGGAGAAAAATAGTTCAGTACCCCAAACAAAAGACTTCTTGACTGATTATCTTTGTACCATTGACAGCCAGTTTAGCTTGGACTTGTACTGTGCCGGCTAAGTTAGCAACACTGCAGGTATAAGTCCCTTGGTGGTGGGCGCGTACTGGGTCTAGAGTCAAAATACTGGTACGTTGTCCGACACTCTGAACGTTAATGTCGTCTGTATGAGTCAACTCTACCCCGTCAAACATCCACACGAAGGTTACCGGCCGATCTCCCTTCCGTAGCACACACGTCGCGTGAGCTAATTCCCCTTCAAAGAACGTGGACTCCCCAAAATCTATAGGTGTTAGCTGGGGAGGTTCTGTAAGGAAATTCAGTATCCAGCTCTGATCAAACTATTTAACATTACACAGTGTCAAAGGAACAGAGAGAAACTGCACTATAAATCAACAAATAAACATGTGTCATTAGATGCTGAGTGAAGCTTTACAACAATACAGTGATACTTGCTAATTACTCAACAGTACATGCAGACCACATTGCTTTGTTTTTATATTCTCATGAATTAGTGAAGGCTAAAACTTTTTTTTTTTTTTTTTTTTTTTTTTTATACAGAATGCACCATCTTTGCAAAAATCATTGTTTCAAAAATTTCATATACATAATTATTATACGGGACAGTACACAAATTTTATCCAATGAACAAAGTATACCGACCAAAATATCCATTCTAAAACTAAACGCATAAATTTCTTTTAGATAAGGTTCATCAACACAACCAACCAACCAACCAACCAACCAACCAACCAACCGTGCACAGTTCAATTTCTGGTTGCTGGGGTTTAAATGGCAACCTCATGAAGATTATATAACTAAATACTGTACTGAAATAAACTTCAAACTGGGAGGGAAGCTACAAAGTGCAACAAAAGCCATTACAACCATATACGGGTAGGCAGCAAAAACTGTTTCTAATAAGTCATATCTAAACTGGTCTATAAATTATATATTTATTTACTCTCTCATTCATCCCAGTACCGTTAACTCTGAGTTCTGTAGCGTACTGAGCAGTGCCCGCGGCATTTGTCACTTGGCACACGTATATACCCTGGTGGTGAGCTTCAACACTACGAATTGACAGAAAACTGTTTCTCGGTCCCAGGCTTACGATCTTCACCTCCGAGGAAGGACTCACTAGACCTCCACGAAACCGCCATGTGAGTGTCATTGGCAGGTCCCCTTTACGTGCCATACAGCTGGCCTGGACCGTATCACCTTCATACACTTCAAAGTCGCCAAAACTGACTGGCAATATTAACGGAGGTTCTGAAAATAATTGAGATACGACATTTCTCAACAGCAAACCGGCAGGAATGATCAAACTTCAATTGTCTTTTCAAACATATTACCATCAAGGATTCCTCATCATTTCACTATCAGGCAAATTCATAACTAACAATATCCACTAATTATTATTATTCCTCCTTCAGTCTGTCCTAATTAACTCTAAAAATATCTCGTGTAATATTTTCTACATCACTCATTCATTCACTCAAAATCATAATTAACAATATCCACTAATTATTATTATTATTCCTTCACTCTGTCCTAATTAACTCTAAAATTATCTCAAGTAATATTTTCTACATCACTCACTCATTCACTCAAAAGGACCAATGCCTTGTTCTCGAATAAAAACTTTCCTTAAAGCCTGACCAAAGTACAGTAAAGAGTAATAACTTCTCTACCTCATTTTACAACTTCTCTATCTCACTTACAACTTTTCTATCTCACTTACAACTTCTCTATCTCACTTACAACTTCTCTACCTCACTTTACAACTTCTCTCCCTCAACTTTTCTACCTCATTGTACAACTTTTCTACCTCATTGTACAACTTCTCTCCCTCATTGTACAACTTCTCTATCTCACTGTACAACTTTTCTATCTCATTGTACAACTTCTCTCCCTCATTGTACAACTTCTCTCCCTCATTGTACAACTTCTCTCCCTCATTGTACAACTTCTCTCCCTCACTGTACAACTTCTCTCCCTCATTGTACAACTTCTCTCCCTCATCGTACAACTTCTCTCCCTCACTATACAATTATTATTTACTAAGGACCTGCCTATCCGAAATGGGCTATATAATTTTCTATTTCATTATTTCTAAACTTATCATAACCCCCCTGCACATCCTAATAATAATAATGTTAGTAGCAATGTTTACATGGCATTGGTATTCTGTACACAAGTTTGATATAAAATGTCTGCATAACTTGACAGAGTATATAAGCTTCCTCTGCAACATTCGTAAATTTTTGAAACTGCATGAAAACAAATAACACAAGATTCATTAATACAACCAGCTGCAAGGTCTGTTCTCTCGTCAATAATAATAATAATCAAGGCAAGTTTCAAACTGTTTGGAGTGCATCTGCCAGAAAGCACAACATCACACTGTAAATTGTATTCATTGGGGTGGAGGGAGAAGCTACTGTACTTGAATTGGCCATCTGTTATGTAAATGCCTTCAAACAGAGAGTGGGGGGGAGGGGGGGGGGGTTGTAAATGGGAAATAATCATACTGAGAAGCATTTCGTACAAAAAATAAACAAAGCCGACACATCAAGAATACAAATTGTAGAAAGAACAATTAATTAACAGAGAGAGTGACTGAGTACGCATAGAGTACACGTTCAAAAGAGTAGCATAATAAACAGAGTGTGTGGCTTTGAACGCATAGAGTATACGTTCAAAAGAGTAGAATAATAAACAGAGTGTGTGAATGAGAATGTTTAAAAGAGTACCATTAACAGAGTGTGTGACTTTGAACGCATAGAGTATACGTTCAAAAGAGTAGAATAATAAACAGTGTGTGTGAATGAGAACGCATAGAGTAGCCTATACACGTTTAATTAAAAGAGTACCATTAACAGAGAGACTGGCTGAGTACGCGGCCTCCCCAGCGGCATTAGAGGCATTACAAGTGTATTCCCCAGAGTGGTCGTGGGTGGCGTATTCTATGGACAGAATGCCGGACCGAGACCCCAGCTTTACCGTGGAGATTCCCGTGACACCAGACGCGTCTTGACCGTTAAAATACCATCGGATGTTGAGCGGAGTGTCACCATCGCTCACGTAACAAACTATCTGTGTGGCCTTTCCTGAACTGATCTCACCCTCAAAGGAGAAAGGCCGTATGTGTGGTGGCTCTGCAATTCATGGTAGGGTGGCTCTGAACAGGGTGATGATTTGGAATATATTTTTTGTTTTGTTTTTTACATTTTCAAAACATGATAGGAACTTCTAGAGAATGCTTAGATATTACATAAGCATTACACATTATACAGTAAAGCAATATTGCATCATTGCTCTGATACAGTTGCCATTAAAAGATTCCCTCCCGACTTGTACACCATTATTTACGGCAAATATATTATCTGACATTTATTTACACTTTAGGGGACAAATGACCAAGCGTTCTACACCAATTACAGATCAGCATGATATCCTTCCCATGTCCTCTGATGTAAGTATTATGGGCAAGTAAGTGACCTTTTCAACAACAAGTGCCGACTGTCTAAATGTTCTGTGAACCTTATCATAAAAAAAAAAAAATAGTAAGTGAACTAAGTTATAACAATTTCTGGTCTCAAAATTTACTATTTCACCAATTTCCTACACAAAGAGAGATTCAAATAGAGGAAATTATGATATATTATGTAATTTATTCCCATTCAGTGATTGTCATTAGAGAGGGACCTGTACACACTGAAACAACACAGGGAGGACAAAACATAAGCTTAGGTAAAATAACTGAATATATCATTATGAAATGCCTGGAACGTAAGACAAGACCACGAGAAACTATAATCATCTGCTAATTAAGGAACTGCTGGTCTAATGCCAAAAATAATAATAGTACAGTGAGCATCAATAGTCATGTACTGTATATACTGTAGAATTATACGGTGAAAATATAAACATGAGACAAACAGCTAAAATTTCTGATATACTGTACGTTACTTTATTTGCCGTGTGTCATGCATGGGTCTCTTCTCATCAAAAAATATTTCACGGGTTATACATTTTCTTCATCGGGGAAAAAACCATGACAGGACTATCAGCGCTCACTGTAAAGTCATGGTCAAAAGTCCTGCATCCTGGTGAATAAACGCGAGCCATTAGAGTGAACCTTATGAACCAATATTACACAGACTAACACCTACAGTTTCGGATAATTTTTCGAAGAGACGAACGGCTATAGTTTCGGATAATTTTTCGAAGCCATCTCATTGGAAGGCGTTGCAGGACTATTAACCATGACTGTACAACACACACACACACACACACGTTTCCACCATTACCATGAACGACCAGAGTGGCACTATACCGAGCCTCGCCAGCTCTATTGGAAGCCACACAAGTATATTTCCCAGAGTGGCCGTGAGTTACGTGTTCAATGCTCAATATGCTGGACTTTGTACCCAGTTTCATGGTACTGACTCCCATAACATGAGATACTTCCTGTCCATGGAAGTACCAGGATATATGAAGGGGAGGATCACCCTGTATTATATAACACTGCAGTTGTGTGTCAGATCCAGACAAAATCTCGGGCTCAAAGTGAAATTCTCTAATCTGAGGTGGTTCTGAAATTAAAGATTCAGAAGGTAAAGGAAAAGGTATTCAAGTAGCAATGATAATGTTTCCAAAAAGGTATTCAAAAAGCAATTATAATGTTTCCAAAAAGGTATTCAAACAACAATGATAATTATGTTTCCAAAACCATTATTTTTCCAATATGCATAATTATAAATCCTACCATTCTGAGATATATATAAATGATATTACAGGTATCATATGATTAATTCCATTTGTGAAGTCAATCAACAAATACAATTAATCAACATTGCATACCATACATGTTGTTGCAGAAGAAGATTGACAATATATAACACTAAACAAATATCCACAGTAAATACAAAGACAACATTTACGGGAGAAGTTTTGTGTTGGTAAATCTGGAGCAACTGAATCCCCCAAACTATTCCAAACAACAGAACAAACACCATTATTTTTGATCCTCTGGTCCTGTTTCCTAGCATACTTTGGAGGAATCAAGGCACTCCAATGTACAGCCACAATCAAATAACCACCGACATTTTCCTTCCATCGTACAAATAAATCGGTATGATATCAAAATATAATCATACAACAACACCTTACGTCAACTCAACCCCCTCAATTATTATCATGAGGTGCTGCAAAATCATACACGTGTTGTTCTTTATTACCAAGATATTTACCACAATGGAGGGAAAGTGTCGGTGGATATTTGATTGTGGCTGTACCAAAAAAGAATTACCACCTTAAAGAGTCCAACCAACCAACCAACCAACCAACCACCGTACAGAAAATTACGAAATGCCGAGACAGAGTCGTTCTAAACCTCCTTTTTTTTGTGATTGATGGCTTTCCCTGGAGAGCAACAACAACACATACATATTACAACAACAACAACATGTGCTACTGTTGATGATGTGTTTTGTTTGTTTTTTATTTATTTCTTATTAATTATCATCTTTCTTCTTTTTCTTCTTTATTTTACCTCTTTATGCTGAACTTTTAACCATCTGCTGTTGACTAATATGCTTCACAACTAAACAGTGTCTGTAATTCCAGTCATGATAATAATAATAATCCACCAAAATATACAAAAAAAAAAAATACTCTTCACCTAGACCATACTTTTAAAAGGGAGAATTTTTTTTTTTTTGGTAAATATTTGAAGGTTGGTGATTCCTCCAAACCATGTCATGAAACAGATCCCTTACATTGAGGTGATTTGTTTCTTGGAGTAATTGGGAGGAATCAAGGCACTCCAATATGTACCAAAGTGAGGTTAATTCTCCCCTTCAGAAAAATTTAAAGGGGGAAGTACAGTGTTGGTCATTCTGGAGCAACTGATTCCTCCAAACTATTTCAAGCAACAACAAGAAGCCACTAGTATTTTTGTTAATCTGGTGCTGTTGTTTCTTGGCATACTTTGGAGGAATCAAGGCACTCCAATGTTGTACCAAAAAAATGTATTACCCACTTCAAAGATGCGTTAATTACATCTCTCTACAATGGCGGTAATTTGCACTTAGAGAAAATATGCTTAGTTTAAAATCCAACCCAATTAAGATCAAAACACAAAATACAGCATAAAGAAGCAGAGGTTTTTTATTTATGAGAGTGATGTATGTACGAGGTAGAGTTGGCAAGAATTAATTAAAAGGTAAAGTAAAGTGTTGGTGGTAAATGTGGAGCAAGTAAAGATTTTGTTTAGTAATTTATATGAAGAAAAAGGATGACAGGAGTGAGGGAGGAGACAGAAGAGAAAACCGAGAGAAACAGAGAGAAGAACTGTGAGAGAGAAACAGACAAAAGAGAAAACTGAGAGAAACAGAGAGAATATAAAAAATGTGATAGAGAAATAGAGAGATGATGAACTGAGAGAGAGAAACAGAGAGAATAAGAACTGTGAGAGAGAAATAGAAATAGAGATAGAGAAAAGAAAACTGAGAGAGAGAGAAATAGAGATGGAGAAAAGAAAACAGAGAAACAGAGAGAGAAACATAGAGAAAACTGAGAAAAGAGACAGAGATAGAGAAAAGAAACAGATACAGAGACAGAGAAGACTATGAGAGGGAGAGAGAGAGAGAGAGAGGGAGAAAGAACACGAGGGAGAGAAAGATAGAGAGAGAAAGAACACTAGGGAGAGAGAGAGAGAGAGAGAGAAAAAAAAACATGAGGGAGAAAAAAAGAGAAAGAAGAAGGTGTGTTGATTTTCATGTTCCTGTTCGTAAGCAAGCCAACCAAAAAAAAAATATCCACACAGTGATCCGCTGGTACCAACCAACTAACCAACTAACTAACTAACTTAATCCTCCTCCTCCTCGACAATCAATCAGTCCTACATCAACAACAACAGCGGTTATTATTCTTTTTTCCCAACAGGAGAATAATAATAATAATAATAATAATAATAATAATAATAATAATAATCATAATCATAATAATCAATGGGTCTGATGGATGAGATGAAAGGTGCGGCAGGGTAGTAGGGAACGTTATTGGAATATACCA
The DNA here is from genome assembly GCA_033782935.1 of Petrolisthes cinctipes. NCBI lineage: Eukaryota > Metazoa > Arthropoda > Malacostraca > Decapoda > Porcellanidae > Petrolisthes > Petrolisthes cinctipes. The sequence goes on from JAWQEG010004218.1 coordinate 101,718, forward strand.
ACACGAAAAAGAACTTAATTAAAGGAAAGCAAGTGGAAGGAACTACAAAGCTAATAATTAGAGAGATCATGCCATTATACTCAGGACAGCAAAGAATTGTTTTTTTTTGTTTTTTTTCAACACTGACCCATTTTTATATATAGAGAGAGAGATATTTCTAAGCAACAATAATTATACAGTGTGGAAAATTGAGGAAAACACTTCAAAAAATAATAATAATAATAATAATAATAATAATAATCCTTTTGCAACTCATACATACAAACAATGTTATCCACTAGCAAATGATAACATGATTAGTTATTACAGCATTGCAAATTTCAGCATAATTCAATAATCAATGTATGGAAATGCACGGAGTTATGCAGAGAAGTTTTATTGGGTAACTATAGCAACTCAATATATCTTCAAATTATGGCAAAATGTTGAATAAATATGTCGAGACGTTATGAACAATGGAAAATCAGAATACAGTATTTTTATTATTTTTACATCGAGGTCATCTGTTTCCAGGCAGTGTTATGAGGAGTTAATAGTTTTTTTTTTTAATTCACCAAAAGAATATTCTCTTAAGGACCCTGTGATCGTGTATAAATAATAATGGAGGCTTCTGATTCCACCTAACCATGCCATGAAACAAACTCCTTCCTTATAGGTGCTGGTTTCGTGGCAATATTTGAAGGACTTATTTATCTTCAATTTTATTTTCTGACCACATCACAGGGATCTTAATGGCTGGTTATTTTTATTTTCAGTGTCTGGATTCAATTCTAAGGTGACATAACTGACCAAAATATTTTATCATGTGGTAAAGTAATCATCAAAAATGTTTAAAACCTCATGTATATTTTTACTAACGTTACAGAAATTTGTCACCAACTCTCTCATTCTCATTTTCTGGAACTTAAGCTCTGTATATAGAGTACAATTGCACGCTGTAATTTATTTTTTCAACATAAAATTACAAAGTTTTATCTCAAATTACATTAACGAAATTCTTATTAAAGAATATTTATGCTAATGTAAAAATGTCAAGTTCCTTTACAGTAATTTGTAATAAACTCCATAAAACATTATACAAACTGCAGACATTACACTACAATATTTACATTGTCAACAATTCATCTGCATAACTATTTTAGAATTGCATTTCCATACATGGTAAACAAATTAGCTTTGATACTACACATGTACGATCAGTGTAGTTGCATTAGGTGTGATTGATGATGTCGTACCGTTTACCCAAAGTGTCTCTGTTTGGTTGGTGCGTCCAGCATGGTTACTGGCCAGGCATGTGTAGGATCCTCGGTGTTCAGAACCCACTCGGTCAATACTCAATATAGAGGTTCTCTCCCCAACACGCTGGGTGAAGATGCCGAGTTTGGGGCGCACTTCCTCCCCATGAAGGGTCCAGCGTATGTCAATGGGAGCATCTCCCTCACCAACAACGCAGATCACTTGAACTAAACTTCCAGCACGAATGTGTTCCTCAAAGTGGAAGGGGATGATGCGAGGTGGGACTGATTGAGACAAACAGCACCATATACTTTTCTCATACAAATATTACATAAACACATTCTATACTACTACTATAAATATATACCAGTGGCAACACTTCTTGAGTCATTGTACAATTCCAAACATTACCCAAGATGGTATTACAGTACTAATGAACAACCCACCAACACGTACATACTGGGAATCATACTATTGTACTAAAAATATCATCAGACAATAACACTTATATACTTTGTATTAAACACCACATATACCAACACCGTACAACCAGTAATTTGTCTGAACAGTGTGACTGGTATTATTAAACTACTTCTTAGAGGAAAAGTTCTCTATGTTGCTCAGTTCCTATTATTTTACAATGCAAATTTAGCAACAAAGAATCTTTTCGTCGAAGAGTAAGTTTAATAATACCAGCCTGTATGTCCGTACAGGTCAGTAAAACGTGGACCAAACATTAATCCTCTCTCTCAAAGTCGTGTAAAAAGTCATCACCACACACTCCCATTACTCCACACACATCGTATTTACACTCGCTATAACCAGTAATATTTTCCAGTTACACACCAGCAGTTCTTGGAAATACGACTACAGACACTCATATTCAACCATAAGTACCCATGTCATTTGTTCACCATTCCATAAGCATCCACAGCTTCACATTCTTTAAAGTTTGTACAGCACTTCTCTGACCTCCAGGTTCTCAAACAAACAAACTGAGGTAAAGACTCCATGTACAGCCACAATCAAATATCCACCAACACTTTCCTTCCATCGTGCAAATAAATCAGTATCATATTGAAATATAATCATACAACAACACCTTACGTCAACTCAACCCCCTCAATTATCATTATGAGGTGCTGCAAAATCATACACATGTTGTTTTTTATTTCCAAGATATTTGCTACGATGGAAGGAAAGTGTCGGTGGATATTTGATTGTGGCTGTACTTTAGTTTTGATGCTCAGAGTTTTGCGACACATGTTTGAGGAATAAAAACAAAGTCAGGGTCTGGTGTGGAGATTAGAATGAAGCACCAATTAGAATTTTTCCTTATAAAACTCAATACTTTCCTTCACAAACCAATCAAAATATGAGGAACTAATGTATTGTTCCAGCAGCAACGAAGGAAGGACTAACCTGTGTTCAGTGGATTTGAGGAAGATAAATATAATAATGGATGGATGGATGTTATTAAGGGATAAAAAAATAGGCACAAACATACATAGGGGGGCTTTTAATCTGTCGGCAAACTCGAGGTGTCTACGTTTACTTCTCAAAACAATGCCACTAAACCAACTCCATCAGTATAGGAACAGATTTGTGGCAGTTTAGTTAAGAAAAAATCCGTAGCCTTCAATTCACCGACAAAACTTTCACCCCCTTACGAGCAAAATCAAAACAACAGCTAGCTAATAATAAAAAACAACTGTGGTAGTTGTGGAATACCAAGGACAGTGAGAGTGGCGCTGTAGTTTGCCTGACCGGCCATATTCGAGGCCACACAAGTAAAGACCCCAGAGTGTAGTTTACTGACACTGGGTATAACAAGGAGAGTGGACCGGGAACCCACTGAGTTGATGGTAACACCCGTCAGTGAGTTGCTGTCCATACTAATATTGTCCTTGAGCCAGTACAGGGTTATGGGGTCGTCTCCGGACAATATGTTGCATAATATTTGTATGGACACTCCTTCAAAGTTTTCAGGAGGGATCATAAAAGGCATGATGACTGGTGCCGCTGTGAAAAAGATGGGTTATAAAAAAGTGAGCAGTATTTTTTTGGAATACGGCTGAGCATCTTTGTAATGTTGATACCGGTTGTCAGTGGGTATCACACAACACTTACATCAGGGAACTGTGGCTTAAAAATAATTATTAATAAATGTGAGTGAATGGGATGAGAGAGAAAAATAATCGCAATTTCACTCATCCACCAAACTCTCAACAAGAAAAATTTCCATGTCTTATTTTACCTTCTGAAGCAAAATGAGGACGTGCAGTCACATCACAAGAAACCAGTCATTCAACATAAGAAGCTGGAAACAATTTTGCAGTGACCATGTGTTGAAACATTTATCGAGGCTAACAGAATGCGTAACTGGCTAAAGGTAGCAAAGTATAATCTTAACAAATGCAAGTAGCAAGTCAGCAGTAGACTATCCAAGAGATAAACTTGCCTTCCCTTCAATACATTAGAGTAATATCTATACAAGACCTTCTTAACTCTGTACAGCACAAACTTGTAAATGCACCATGTTTCAGAATATAGTAAGAGGTAACTAGTGTGTGTTTATCATGTATAAGAACATTTCAAAATGCTCTGAGTAGAAGAGACTGTTAATGGAATAAGGATCAAAGAGAGTTATGCAATATGTTAGGAACTAGAAACTAATTAGGCAGGAATATTAAAGTCATGCTATGCATATTGTACAGTACTTAAGGAACCCCGTGATGTAGTTAGAAAATTGGAGGTTGGCGAGTCCTTCAAATATTGCCACGAAGTACCACCTATATTGAATGACCTTGTTTCGTGGTATAGTCAGGAGTAATCAGAAGCCAGCAAGTCTCATACACAATCACAGGGTCCTTAATACATAGTGCAAAACCAAATGAATACTGTTGTGCAGAATGTGAACAGCCCGCTCCAATCATTACCATTTACCCACAGCTGAGCGGAAAACCTCTGCTGGCCAACGGGATTGAATGCCAAGCAAGTGTACGTCCCCGAGTGTTCTAACCCAACGTCACGCAGAATCAAAAAGCTCATCTTGGAGTCCACTTTATTGATCATGAACTTGGGAGACGAGGTGATAGGAATTTCATCCTTGTACCACTGGAGTGACACAGGGTCGTCCCCAGTTGTAATGGTACATGACACCTGTAGCAGCTGACCTCCACGAACCTCAGACGGAAACTCAAACGCCAGGATTTCTGGCTTTTCTGTTGAACAATTTCAGTTTGTTGCCTCAACTACTAAAAGTCTTGACAAACACTATATGCAATAAGGATAGGATGGGAATCTTGTAATAATAATGAGAATAATAATAAGGAAAAGAATAAGTATAATAATAATAAGAATAAGAGGAAAAAAGTCTTACATGCCAAAAACATAAGTACAGTATAAGTACTCCTCAATACTGATTTAAAGTTACTGATTTCAGAAGCAGTTATCAATTAAAATATACAGTATGTAATAATCCATTTATCATCACAGATTAATAAAAAATTTTGGTTATTGAAATCAAAATATCTTTTCAATATAATTATGATCTAGAGTACAAAATCTATAGAACATTGGAGCATTTTTTTCCTGAACAAGATGTCAAGGAAAAAAATGTAATATTATGATGTACAGTAGGAGCATTTGTACTTGTGCAGGAGGCCATGAACAAAATATAAAGCTGTACAAGTTGCACCAAGGTGTTTAATAAAGGGAATAATTTATCAGTCACTAAAGAGTAACAAGCATTAATGATAAACACAAGCCACTAATTGAGTTAAGTGTGTGTACCCTTCACTTTGAGTTGATCCGATATGGCAGCTTCACCAACACTATTGTAGGCATTACAAGTATAGATGCCAGAGTGTTCAGATCCAACATCCTGTAGGATCAACTGACTCATCCTGGTCACAACATTATTGATAATAAACTTTGAGGATGATATGAGAGGCTGGTTATCCTTAAACCAATGGATGGTCATGGGTTCATCTCCAGTCAATACAGTACAAGCAATCTGTAGTAACTGGCCAGCTTGTACCTCTTTGGGGAAGGTGAATGGCAGTAGTTTGGGTTTCTCTGTAATAAGGTCATTCATCTAACTAACACACACCAAGATTCTTTTATTGGTGAATTGGAAGGTCTCTGATTCATCCAAACTATGCCATGAAACAGATCCCCCATTAGTAATATTAAGGTGGTCTGTTTCCTGGCATAGTTTGGAGGAATCAGTAGCCCTTCAATTTACCAAAACAATAATCTCCCCTTAAGGAATCCCGTGATGTAGTCAGAAAATTGGAGGTTAGCGAGTCCTTCAAATATTGCTACGAAACACCACCTATATTGAAGGAGCTTGTTTCGTGGCATAGTCAGGAGGAATCAGAAGCCACCAAGTCTCAAATCATCACAGGGTCCTTAATGGTAACAGGGATAAAATATACTGTACTGTACTATACATTCATACAAAAAATACTGTACAATGTCAAAAAATCTTAATTTACAAATATATAATGCTATAATCATAGGGTATCTAAACACTCACTTTTTCATATCCAAACAATAAAGATTAATGTACTGTACTCTGTATGTCTATATATCAAATAAACATCCACTTACATATACTTAATCTTAAATTCAATCCCTTACATACATCTAAAAATGCCTTAATGTTATGTTACTCATGTACGACCAATGTAGTTGATGATTTTTCCATTTAGGACCCTATGAACGTGTATGAAAATTGGAGGTTTCTGATTCCTCCTCACCATGCCACGAAACAAACTCCTTCCATGTAGGTGGTGTTCCGTGGCAATATTTGAAGCACTCGCTAACCTCCAATTTTGAGACTACATCACAGGGTCCCTTAATTAATACAATCAAACCAGGACACACTACAGTACCAACATCCCTTCAACCAGTAAGTTCCATGACACAGACACAACAAGACGAATATTCCACACAACACACAAACAGACCCAAAACAACAACAACAACAGTCATCCACATTGAGTTCAATATTCCACACAACACACTAATAATGTCTTCTGAAACAACAATACCTCACTCAGGCAATGTTTGTGGATAAAGTGAACCGTTGTCGATCCTTCCCAGATAATCAAACGAGGAAGTCAGCGAACACGAATAATACTAAAAAACAGCAGAATAGTGTGTTGGTCAAGGTGGTCAGCATGTTGAAGGCAGTGGTGTTTGTGAATGTGACGAATGTGAATGAACACGATTGCAAGAAGGAATTACACACAAATTAGAAGGAACGGGATTGATTCATGACCGAAAGGATACCTAATCCCTTTAACGATTGAGAGAAGGAATTACACACCTAAAAGGAACGGGATTGATTCATGACCGAAAGGATACCTAATCCCTTTAACGATTGAGAGAAGGAATTACACACCTAGAAGGAACGGGATTGATTCATGGCCGAAGGGATACCTAATCCATTTAATTAAGTATTGTCTATGAGTGCTGTTTCTATTCTGTAGAGCATTATGTCATCTATCTGTCCATCCACCCATACACAGTGTAGAATGACAAGTGTGGTTTCAGGGACAACAGGAGACAAGTAAGTGAGGTGGCACCAGGTAGGAATGGAACATCTTCCCTCATGGGTTGTCAGAACTAAACAACAAGGTAACTGCAACTCTATTATAGTTATGTAACAGTATACATGCACTTCTTCCATCAAGATGTATTTATTAAAAACAATAAGCAACAAAAGTTAACAAAAGTTGTAGCACAGAATACTACAAACACATTAAAACAAAGATATACGGTAGATGCCACAACATGCTAAAGAAAATGTGTACCAAAGAAATTGTACCAGCAACTGTTAACTTAGTTAAATTTACCCATAACTTCCAATGAAGATGAAAATCCAGTTTGTCCAACGGGATTAAACGCTTTGCAAGAATAAGTTCCTGAATGTTGTGATTCTGCACCAGTAATGACTAACAAACTCATCTTAGATGAGACTGTGTTGATCATTGTCTTTGCTGATGACATGAGGGGAATGTCATCCTTGTACCATTGAAGAGTTATTGGTTCATCACCAGACATTATAGTACAAGGTACCTGCAGGGGCTGACCTTCCTTTACCTCCTTTGGAAATTGGAAGGGGAGAATTTCTGGCTGTTCTGTATTAGAAAGAAAAGTGGTCATCTTATTTTAAGCATGACTGGTATTTCATGCTGGACACTAATTAATTATATGGTACAGTACTGTACAGTGTTAAGGTGGTAGTGTTAACCAAACTGTTATAATGATGAGAATGAGGGGAAAATATAAGTGTAGTCTTGTACAAAATTAATAATTAATCTATCGGTGCACTTCCTACAAGCCATTCTGTCACCTCTGAAGATTACAAACACAAAATAATGGTACAACATGAGCTACAGAGTTCATTTAAGATATCACTGAGGCTCCTTACACCATTTATTTCATCCAATGGGTACAGGAACTTAAAAAGGAAGGTGTGGACATTGATGGGTGAAACTTGAGGGTAATTTGGAGGGCTACCGATTCCTCCAACCTTTATCACAAAACAGGTCCTCTATTAGTAACATTAAGGTGATTCGTTCCTTGGGATAGTTTGGAGAAATCAGTAGCCCTCCAATATTCCCAAAAGAGGTTCTTCCCTTAAGGACCCTGTGATTGTGAATGAGAGTTGGTGGCTTCCGATTCCTCCTGACTATGCCACGAAACATACTCCTTCGATATAGGTGGTGTTTTGTGGCAATGTTTGAAGGACTCACTAACCTCCAATTTTTCTCACTATATCACGTGGGTCCTTAAACAATACAGTACGACATCTGACACGACAGACAAATTATCTCACCATCGTACCAAGGTGAAAGTTGTTGCTTTGTTTATTTATTTCTACACTCTTCAGATGCCCATACAGTACTCAGACACTTGCTTCAAATAACGTATACTGTATGTTAGTATGGCAGCTGATGTAACGGTGAGGGTTGGTTGTATGCAAGTATGAAAGCAGCGATGGCCTGTATCCTAATACGACTCACACTTCTGTCACTTCCACTTCAATACTGTATCTTCGCTCACACTCGTCCGTTCACACAACTCACACTTCTGTCACTTCCACTTCCATACTGTTATCTCCGCTCACACTCGTCCGTTCACACAACTCACAATTCTGTCACTTCCACTTCCATACTGTATCTCCGCTCACACTCGTCCGTTCACACAACAACAACAGGAACAACTACTATCCACTGATCCAAACACAAGAGCAATACACAAACAAATACCAAGATGAAGGAATATGATTACATGAGACAGCGGAAATAATTATAACCTATTTTATGTTGCTACTTTCTCTGCGATATCAAGGAAATAGTATAGTAGGGTATAGTTAATTATAATTGGACAATCTATAATTATACAATATACAAATAACCGATACACAGATTTGAACGTTCACAGGTTTTTCTTAATCCTAATACCCACAAGTTACGAGGTTTGTCTGCATAATGAAAAAATTAATGAAATATACTGTATGTACCTAATGTTGATCGAATACGAGAATAAGGAAATGCATGTGCTGCACGTTGAAAAAAAAATGCACGGAAAAGAGGAATATGGATGGAAGAAGAAAAATTAAATGAATATAAAAGGCTTTTCATTATGTTGTATACGAAACTATTTAATTTCTTTGGTGGGGATTTTCCTTGGCAATATAAAATTATTTGTAAACAATAAAAAAAAAAAATCATGCACAAAAATGTGCTAACAATATAAAAAGCTCTGCAGTTTCCAAGAAATCTACAGAAAATATTTAGCATTCAGTAAACCCTTGATATAACAAACTAATTGGAAGAAAGTGAGAATTGCCAAATCCAAATTTCGGCAACTTTCTGATAAAATGAACTTCGATCTCTACATCAGAGAACTGTTTATTAATTTGGTAACATAATAACAGTCGTTGTTGAATCAGATAGCGAGGTTTGTTACAGCATGGGTTTACATACTAAAAAAGAAAAAAAAATTCAGTACAACAACAACATTGACTCTACCACATGCCACGAAAAAAATAAAATAAATATGAATACTATAATCTCACTCAAAATTTACCCATGACTTCCACAGATGCAGAATATTCAGCCTCTCCAACGGGATTAAACGCTTTGCAAGAGTAAGTCCCTGAATGTTGTGATTCTGCACCAGTAATGACTAACAAACTCATCCTAGTGGAGACTGTGTTGATCATTGTTTTTATTGATGACATGAGGGGAATGTCATCCTTGTACCATTGAAGAGTTATTGGTTCATCCCCAGACAGGATATTACAACCAATTTGCAGAGGATGACCTTCCTTTACTTCTTTCGGAAAGGAGAATGGCAGAATTTCTGGCTGTTCTGTGTTAGGAAAAGAAGTTTTGTACGGCATACTTGTATACGGAAATACAGTATTACACTATTTCTTAATTAAGACTGGTAGAATGAATACTCAAAGATAACTTTCCTCTTCAATCTCCAGGTAGTATTGCATATTTAAGGCACACAACAAATTCCACATCAGAATCATTCCCTAATAATACAAAACAACGCGGGGAGAGAAAGACACAACACCTACTAATGTTGTTGTTGAAGTTCCTCAAGCTGTCTGGCCGAGCAGCCCCGACCTACTGTACTAATGTATTCAAATTCATCATCCAGAGCAGACACGAGCCTTGAGAGTCAACGACAACCATAACAACTACTCTTGTTGTCAACGAGCAACATGTACAGTCATGAGCACTAATAGGTATACAAGTGTGCTTCGAATACCTAGAGACAGTAAATTAAGAGCACAATAATATTTCTATTGGAATTAGTTCACTGGTGAATTGGACTGCTGTTCGAAGCTTCAACCAAAGCTGTATACTTATTAGTGCTTGTGACTGTACCAATCACAAACAGCCAATGAAGCAAAGAATACTGTACTTCATTTGCCAAACCTTTGATAAAGTCGGGGAATTTTTATAGATTGTCTCAACCTACCAACTTTGTCTCTCTGAATCGCTGTTCATAATAACATCAGCAGCAGCAACCACAACAAGAAAGATTAAGAAAACCAAACCTACACAACTAACCATATGTTTCACAAGAACGTCATATGACTAACTGAAAGATACCCACTTGTCTTCACTTATGAAATTAAAATAGACTATGTTCGAGAGGTCCAAAAGCACGTCCGATTTTGTTGGAGATGTCTAGGCACGTTTGTGTTTAAGGGCCGTGTGATGTAGTCAGAAAATTGGAGGTAAATGAGTCCTTCAAATATTGCCACGAAACACCACCTATAGGGAAGGAGTTTGTTTCATGGTATAGTCAGGAGGAATCAGAAGTCTCCAATTATCATACACGGTCACAGGGTCCTTAAATGAGCTCAAGTCATAATAGTTAGAAGGAAAGATGGCTGGCATTAGATTTAGAGTGTTCCAGAGATGACCAGTGTATGACGAAAGACTGATATTGGTATTATTAAACTTCTTCGAGGAAACGTTCTCTTCGTCTGTCAGTTCCCATTATTCTGCAAAGTGAATTTAGCAACGAAACTTCTTTTTTTTGTCCGAGAGAAAATTTAATAATACCAGCCAGAGAGTACCAGGGGAGGAATTACTACCTTATTATTATCACACAGACACAAGACTCCTTCTCTACTCTATAATTATCATACATTATTATTACACAACAGAATAGCAAGAATATACTACTATTATGTCCTTACAAGTTAGTAGGGAAATGATAAGGAAGAAAGAAGTTGTTTTGACTAAGGAGGAATGGAAAGATAGACTGACCTACTAAACAAGACAATACAAAATTCAGTAGGGAAATTATAAGAAGGAAGAAATTGTTTTGACTAAGGAGGAATGGAAAGATTGAACTACTAAACAAGACAATACAGAATTTATATACAGTACAGGAGTTAGGAAATATTAACCGTTTGGCACTAAATCACAAGGAAGATCAAAAGAGAATCTAAAGAGAAAGACAAGACAGAGAACGTTAGGTTTCAGAAAGACGACCGATTCCTCCAAACCATCCGAAGAAACAGACCAAATCCACTAATTTAATATATGTAATGTAGTTTGTTTCTTGGAGTAGTTTGACAGAATCAGTTGCTCCGAATTTGTCAACACTATACTGTATTACCTCCTTAAGGGACCCTGTGATTGTGTATAGAATTTGGTGGCTTCTGATTCCTCCTGACTATGCCACGAAACAAGCTCCTTCGATGTAGGTGTGTGTGTTTCGTGGCAATGTTTGAAGGACTCACTAACCTCCAATTTTCTGACTACATCACAGGGGTCCCATAAGGGCACACATCCAACTGTCCCACAAGATATTTTCACCTGAGAATACAAAAACGATACAACTATTGAAGAAGTAGACTACAGTACAATATTATGCAAGCAATCTAAATAAGTGGCTTCAAATGTTTATATATTCCATACAGATATTTAATCACATCTCATTTAATTATAATGTTCTAAGTTTATCCCTCCATCCCTTTAAATGTGTTGTTGATAGTTCAGATTTTTAATTCATGGAGAACGTACCATCATTAGAAAATGCTGAGGGTTGTACAGGTATTATTAAACTACGTTCTCTCAGGAAAAGGCTCTTTGTCGCTCAAGTTGTATTATTGTGGAATACAACTGAGCTACAAAAAAAAAAAACTTTTCTCAAAGAAGTTTAATAATACTGTACAACCCTGAGACTGACAGATGAAGGTGGCTGGGAGGGAGATTATAAAAGGGACGTACGTATTGGTAACTATGAAGCGGATTCATGCTGGCACCAGTACCCAAGGAAACAACATCTAATAAATATCTCAGATGTTATCATGAGTTTACTATACCCTTGACATTTAATACTGAAGATTTTCTGGTGGTTCCAGCGGGGTTGGAAGCCTCACAAACATAGCTTCCTCTATGATTTGCTGTCACGCTTCTTAACAAAAGTATGGAGAGCTTGGAATCAACATTAGTGATCAAAAACTCTGGTGACGAGTGAAGTGGTAAGTTGTCCTTATACCATGTGATGATGATGGGACTATCACCTTTAGTCACAGTACATGATATCTGAATGAGTTGACCTTCCTCCACTTCTTCAGGCAGCACGAGTGGCAAAATGTCTGGTGCAGCTGATGGGGAATGTTATGATAGGAATTTATTTATTTATGTGACTGGGGTTTGGTGGATTTTTAACTCAACAACAAGGGAAATTGTCTATTGGTACACAGTGTCATAATACAAGAAGCCTAATAAGGTACTACAATACAGCAGTACAATAACAAAGTACACAATACAGTGCTAATATAATCATCATGCACAATTTCTAACAATGTCACAAATGGCTTTAGAAATAACTGAAAAAAATTAAAAAAAAACAAAAAAAACACACACACACACACACACGACTCTAAAAGGACACCGGTGTGAAAACGTGTACCCTTGACGTTGAGCAGAGACGTGTGATCAGATTTTCCCACGGGATTCATTGCCATACACGTGTACGAACCCCTGTGCTGGTCATTCACCTTCCTTAGTACGAGAATGCTGAGCTGGGTATCTACATTACTGATCATGTACTCGGAGGAGGAGACGAGGGGCATGCCATCTTTGTACCACTGTAGGGTCATTGGTTCATCCCCCTCGCTCAGAGCACATGACACCTGTACCAACTGCCCGGCCTCCACATCATCGCGGAATGTGAAGGGCAGGATGTGTGGAGCCACTGACAACGTAAATAAATGTATGACAGACACTACAGTACTGTATAATAATGACTGGAATAATACACAGGAGCTAAAATGAAGCTGATGAATTCCTGGACCACCTCACAGGAATTAAAATGGAATGTAAAGGGCAGGATGTATGGAGCAACTAACTAGGTAAATAAACAAGTGAAAGACAATGTAATGACGCCTGTAATTATACACAGGAGCTAAAGTGAGACTGACAAATCCTGGCACAAGACACAGGAATTAAAATTACAATGGGACTGAGAATGACAACAGCAGGACACCGAGAATGACAACAGATGGCATATAGTACAGTAAGTACAAACCGAGTTTCAAAAAGAACCGCGTCTTTGCCACAGTACAGAAGATCATTGTGTACTCATACTGCACTGATAAATATGTCAAGATATAACATTATTATCTATATTATCTATGGACTATTGATTTGTTTTTCTTCCACATCCCGGCACGACCACGAGCAGGCCACTTTGTCCTTACTACTAGCACTAAATCCTTAAAAATAAAAAGACTTCTTCTGACATCGAGTATAAAGTCAAACACATTCTCAGGCTGGATGGAGGTGGGAGGTTTCCATATCACTGTGGTTTTTTATTTACAATGAGCAAGGGAAGTATAGCACACCATCATTCCAAGTTTACTCCACTCAGCAAATATCAAATTCTGCTTTGTATTGAAAACCATGCTACTCTCTCTCTCTCATAGCTGGGAAACAACTAGCATGACCATCTCTGTAGCAACATATCTCACTCATATATACAGCATAATAATACACACAGGATAAGGGTGAGGGTATGTTCAATCCAGTACAGTATATATATATATTAATTATCTCTAGGGATCATCATTAATGCTTTCAGAGTTTTCATCACAAAGCATTCCACAGTTTTAAATCTTACAGTAAACAACAAATGTACGCAAAAAAATAAAAATAAAATCATCTGAGGAATTTTAAGTATCCCTCCTTCCTTGTGTTTAGGTATGACTTATGTTTATATATCGATAAAATTGAGTGTTCTCGGCCAGTAATAGAATGATCCACTACTTTGATCATTCTGGTTTATTGTATTGTGTTTCTCAAGTGACATACATATTTCTAATTTCACCCCGGGAAGGTATAAGTGTAACATAACAGTTTTGTCCTACTAAAAAAAATAAGGCAACAAAAGAGAGCTGCTTTATGCACATGCAATGCAATCACACTCTACATAAAATTGAAAGTTTTACATATACCCTTTACTCTGAGGCTGGCAGAGGATTCAGCTGTCCCAATGGGATTGAAAGCCAGGCAGGAATATGTCCCAGTATGGTTTGCGTTGACACTGCTCAAGAGGAGTAATGACAGCTTTGGAGCAACATTATTAATCATAAAGTGATTTGATGATATGAGAGGAATACCATCCTTGTACCATTGTAAGGTGAGTGGATCATCACCCTTGGTTACTGCACATGATACTTGGATTAGTTGACCCTCCTCTACTTCAGTAGGGAAGGCGAATGGCAGGATTTGAGGCTCAACTGGTAAAAACAAAACACCAATTGCTAAATAGTCTTAGTCTACATTAAATGCATATCACTGTACTGCTCATGGCATTACCATAGAATGTGTAATGTGTCATAACACAGACAAAAAAACTTAGAATCTAAAACACTATTACATGCCTATGTTTCCAAATTAAGAATGTGTCAGCCATCCTTACATTATTTATAGTTTAAGAGACTATATTTAAAAAAAAAAACACCTAAGATGAAGTAGTCTGCTTCATGGGACAATTTTGCAGAAACCAAGGCTACTGATTCCTCCAAACTGTGCTACAAAACAAAACTCCTGCCTGAACTGTATATGAAAATAATGTGTTCTGTTTCCAGGCATACTTTGGATGAATCAGTCAACCTCCAATTGAGACAGAATGAGATAAGTCCTTCAAGTCGATGCAAAAAACTCTCCTACTATACAGGTACAGTATATCCAACAACTTTCCAATTAAGGGTAGAATAATCAGTGACTGTCCATTTCACAACTGCCTCTACAGTAGTATTATCCAAAACTTATCAATACTATAACCAAAATACTTACTGATACACATTAGGGTAAAAGTAAGTAACCAATCGATTCTCATTTGCTCTAGTAACTTGAGCCAAGAAACTATTCAACAGCAAAACATTAACCATCAATACAAGCAAATTACACTATCGACAGACTTCCCAGAACTAGGATAAGTCATTTTCATATCACATCGTACACAAGTCTAATGATCCTCACTGATTAATCTAACAATCATAACTTTAACCTCTTCAATGCCAACACAAGGACTCAAAGCTTCAGAAAACTAATTGAGGAAGTGATAAACAAGGTATTCTTCTCGGCTAAATGTTTTGTCCCGCAGAAAGCCACATGCAGGCTAAAATAATACACTGTTAAGTTTAGTGGACAAAAATGACCCACGGATGAGTGTCTTAGGTGATCTGGGAGTAATGTTTATGTCCTGTTGTTTGCAGCCTTCAAGAAGGAACATAAAATAACTTGTAAAAAAAAAAAAAAAAAAAAAAATAATAATAATAAAGGGAATACCATGCTGTAACGATATACAACTTTTGATTATACCGTACAGCACAAAATATAATATACTGTATACTGTAAATGCCTTGTACAGTAATAAAATAAAATAAGTAAATAAAAAATTATCATAAAAACACAAGTGGACATTTCAAAGCAGACAGCAGGCAACATATTTTTTCCTCCATGCAAATGAAAATAAATTAAATATCCTCGGTTCCTAAAGGGAGTCGTTTCTTCTCGGTAAATTGGAGGGCTACCGATTCCTCCAGACTATGCCACAAAACAGATCCCCTACTTGTCATCCACTGTGGTAGTCTGTTTCCTGGCACAGTATGGAGGAATCTGTGTTAACCCTTCAATTCGTCCAAGCTCCTCTGAACCCGAGCGTAATTTACCCTTGACTCGCAGTTCCTTCTCGTATCTGGCCTCACCCACGGGGCTAAAGGCGGCACAAGCATACTTCCCAGAGTGTTCGGACACAACTCCTCGTAGAACCAAGTTGCTCAGCTTTGAATCGACTTTATTAATGATAAATTTGGCCGAGGACATGAGGGGCAGATCGTCCTTGTACCATTGTAGTGTAATTGGATCGTCACCATTGGCAGTGCAAGAAATCTGGATTAGCTGACCCTCGGTAACCTCCTCAGGGAAGCCAAAGGGTAAGATTTCTGGAGGGACTGAATGTGAAGATATAAACCTGGTTAATTGATTGTATTGTAAAGCTACGGGACCACAATGTGAAAATGTATTCCTAGTTATTTTGCTTACGAGGAGAAACATTGTACTGTACATCTATGGGAACTTTATGTGAAAATATATCCTGGTTAATTAAGCTGTACATCTCATAATTATTATCATATTGGGTCAGGGGAGCTCTTCCTATTCTACTGTACTGACAAACCATAATATTGTACTTGATATTATTACTGTATCTATCAATCTATATAATAACAAGTAAGTATATATAACAAAATTGCACTTTCCAAACAGTGCCAAATTTCACCTTCCTATGCCTTGCGAAACGACAGCAGCAATGACTCCTAACAGTGACCATACATACGTCTTGAGCAGTGTACACAACTTTCAAGATGTGAGAGCCAATTTCTCTGACCGAAGGAAAGGAAAATTCAACAGCATGTGGAAGGGAGGAAGGATTTACAATGTCATGAATGAAGTGGATGGACAGATTTGTTGAAGAGCTTATAACTGAAATGTGGAAATTTTTCAAGATGGGAAAGATGAATGTTAAAACTGATTGCAATTGAGTGAAAACCAATGGAAGTCCCACAACCACGGTTATCATACACGGAAAGGAGTTATAATAGTCAGGTGTTAATTGAAAGATTATCTAGGGGGTAAAAAGAAGCAAAATATTAATTAAAAGAATCCATATACTGTAATGTAATACTAATATATATAAGGTTTGTAAACTGGTGTGGTACCATTGACAGTGAGGACAATTGACTCCTCCACTCGGCCAGCTTGGTTCGAGGCCAAACACGTGTATGTGCCTGTGTGTATCTTGGTCACTCGTGGAATAATAATGATGGCCATGGAGGGTGTAGGGGAAGAGACTGACACAGAGGAATCCATCACAATACTTCCGTCCTTCTGCCACCTCAGTAGCGGAGGAGGAGAGGACTGAGCGATGCATGACTGCTGAAAACTATCTCCTTCCAAGACCTCCAGTGAGTCCATAAGGGGGATAATACGAGGAAGGTCTGCAAGTGTGTGTTTAAACGTTTACATTCACACATTTATACTCAAAGGACAAACACCAATCCTCACATTTCATCTCAAAGGACAAACTAGAATTCTCACATTTCATCTCAAAGGACAAAATACAATTCTCACATTTCATCTCAAAAGTCAAACTAGAATTCTCACATTTCATCTCGACACAAATACTGTACCACCTTACACTCAACACAGGGACAGAAAACAAAGATGTCTGGTCACAATAATCTACACCTCTCCTCGGATCAATCACACACACACACACTCTTTCACACAGCGAGCGAGATCAGAGACACACCACAGGATAGATCAGCAAAGGAGACAGACAGATTTTCTACCGAAGGAAATGTAAACTGTTTAGCCATAGAAGATTAGAAGTTTGCAAACCATCATCAAGAAACAATAGTGTGTGAGAAGCAGCATTCATGTCAAGTGCATATTTAGCATCGGTACGGAAATACGCTTTTGAACGACACACTCAACTTTCTGGAAAACGATCCACGGAATGTGACGATCAAAATAATAATCTAAGGGAATATTGTGACATCCTCGTTCCTACAGCAATAAACCTGATACTGTATTTATATTTTATGTCCTACTCAGTGAATTTAATTATGTACTATCATGTATTGTATATTGTATCTATATTTTTACTGTATAGCCTAAACCTTTTATTTCCCAACATTACTTTCCTTCAGGGTAAAAATGCCAGAGCAGAAAAGAGGTATATAACTCCTCTGCCTCATTCAGCTAATATTTTATTCAATGAGATGTTGCCAGCTCACTGCAAAGGGTTAATTAATTTTTCATTTTATGATGGGAGTTTCTAGGTAACTGGTGGGTCATGGTAATGGGAAAGAATACTAACAGTTTACCACATTCTAAACACTACTGGGTCATGGTAATGGGAAATAACATTGTATTCAGGGAGTCTGCTGATATATCATATTAAAATCACAATTCACAAACCAAAATCTGACATTTACTCTACAGTACTTACTAATGAATTAACTGAATGTACAATACACAATTCAAAATAAAATATATTTTTCTTCTGTGCAACTAAGAATTCCACAAAAAATGGCAATGCCAAATAATTTGGGATCGAAAATAATTTTGACCAATGTGGCCGCGAGCCTTCATACAAACCAACAACAACAATACTGTATGGGTAAATAGATTGTGATAAACAGGTAAAAACAAAATAATAGGATGATGTGAAGTATGACAAGATAAGAAGCAGACAATTAAACGAAGGGGGCAACACTCAATAGAGACAAGTGATAAAATATTAAAAAAATATATATATATATAAAAAAATAAGACCTTTGACTTTTAGCTTTGAGGATTTTGTGACTTGTCCGGCGGGATTCTGAGCCACACAAGTGTACTCGCCGGCGTGCTTCCTCTGGGATTGTGGTATGACGAGAAGTGACATCATGGGGGAAGGGTAACTCACCGAGATGCTTGTGTCCGTGAGCATTGAGCCGTCTTTAAGCCAAGTGATTCTCGGGGGAGGGTCGGACTGAGCCACGCATGTAATTTGGAAAATGTACCCGGCAAATACCTCAGATTCAGCGGGGATTTCAAGAATATAGGGACGTTCTGCAATTGTCGGTACAGTAGAAAGGATGTTAGTTAGGTAAGTCATTCTCCTTCCTAATATCAAATTTTCTTGACATATATTGTGACTCCCACATACAAATAATATTAATAGAATAAACTGTAAGTGAATTTGAGGGCATTTACTTATTAAATCTACTATCGGAAATAATTTAAATTAATGGAAAGTAGAAAATGTTATCAAATTTAGTAAATGTTCCTCTGTAGAAACTGTGATATACTTCTTTGTACAATATATTTGATAATTCAATGTAAGGATATATGACTGTACTGTATAGCTTTTATTAGCTAATGTATTATGCAGTCTAAAGCCCCTTCAACACGACAGGCAAACAGACGGCGGGCAACTGCATGGAATTCTCTCCCTTTTTACCAGTGTTACCAGATCAAACAGTCTCTGGCAGCCATTGACCACTTGTGCCCACCACCCATCCACATAATTGGTAACAGTGTGTGCCCGCAGTTTGTTTGCCTCTCATGTGGAAAGGTCTTTAGTATATCTGCTGCTTCCTGGCTTCCCTGCTGGAGTAATAGTGAATGTTGATATAAACAGAGAACATTCAACCAGGAAATATTTTAAATAAGACATGAACTTTGATGACTCCCTCTATAATGGAAATAAATTATAACTTATTAATCAGTTTTGGTATCCAGCAAAAAAAAAAAACACTAAAGATATTAATATAACCTATTATTGATAAATACATTTGTTGACTCAGGAATCATTTTTTGCAAGGTTAAAACAGCTCAATGCCCATCAAAGACAACAGTTCACCATCACTAATTAATATCAAAAGGGATGAAAGTTGTTTATCCTAACACTAGTATCTCATATAAACACTGATCACACAATATTTCTTCACTGAACTATACACACAAAGAGTAAAGACAGATTCAAAATGTTTCATCACTGAGTCACTCATTGGACAACACACGTCAAGACAAAAAACATTTCTTAAGTGAGTTACTCGTTGAATGAAGAGTAGAGACAGACTTAAAACATTTCTTCAACCAAGTCACTCGTTGAACTAAACACATGAAGAGTAGAGACAGAGACTCAAAACATTACTTTAACCAAGTCACTCGTTGAACTAAACACATCAAAAGGTAAAGACAGATTCATCTCATTTCTTCAACCAAGTCGCTCGTTGAACAAAACAAATGAAGGATAAAGACCGACTCAAAACATTAACCAAGTGGCTCATGTGAACAACATACGTACATGAAAGATAAGGACAGACTCATCAAGACTTGTGTGAGGAAAGAGGCACCTCACATGTCACTGCTGCTGCTGCTGTTGCTTGGATTGGTCACAGCAAAAGCGTTAGACAATGTTCCGCTAACTCATGTGTCAGTGCATAATGCCTTATTCAAAATATCTTAAAAATTAGCATGATGCTGGTAAAGTTGTATGGTGTTTATTAAACTTAAAAGACTTGTTTATTCTCATTCTCTCACATAATTTCAAAATGCATGGAAACCTCACTTTCACTTTCTTAAACCAACACTGTATTAGTTTTGGGTAACTTTTTTGTTTTCTTTTTATCAGCCATTCATTCCCATCCATGCTATTTAATGTTTAGTTCACACGTCCAAATCACGTTTCATTAATGACACTCCCAGAACACAACATTGATTCCAGCTTGCATTAACCAGATCATCACTCTTATACTCAACACAAGTATTATCTTAATGTCGTGCAAATGCAGATGGAACAGCCATTATTAAGTGGCATTGCAATGTATCACCAGAGTGACACCTGTATCAGTCAAGCTACAGTATAACTAAGAGTCTCCAACAATTACCCTGAACAATCAAGGGCAATGAATCTGAGCCATAGTTGTTGGTTGCCACACAAGAGTAGTTGCCACTGTGATGTGGACAGAGTGCGCTGAACCTCAGTTGTGAGTAGCGATCACCCAGTTTGTTGATGATGATATGTGAGTCAATACCATCCTGTTGACCCAATACACCTGTAGCCTGATCACTGAGGCTAGACACACCACCATGCATATCCCACTCAGGACAGCCCCCATCATGCCCTTCCCCAGGGACTCTTCCCATAGCGTGACGATCTGAATCCATCCTTGCCGGAACAACTGGCCGACCATCTTTATACCAGACGAGATTAATGGGGGAGTCCCCAGCCATAACCATACAGGGAATCGTATACTCTGATCCAACGTCAGGCTGACCAAGGTTCTCAACTTGGTAAATCTGTGGAGGTTCTACACACCACCAGAAAAAAAAAAATAATAATATTTGAACAAAACTTAAACCAGTAGTCTTTGCTGTTAGGACATAGAAAATATCAATTAACTGTTAATAGACAGATTCTAAAAAATATTGCTTACCTTTGCTGCTCACAACCAGTTCAAATAATTAACCCTCTGAAAATTATACACCTGAAAAGTTGTTGAGTTAGGTTATGAATGTTGTGTGTATAAAGTGAGGAGCTAACTGCCTTCACACACTCAGACTTTAAAAACATGACAAATGTACAAATGTGAAGGTTTACTGAATAGTTAATATCCATAATGAAATACAGTAGAATTAAAAACCAACAAGTATGTACACTGACACCTAAAGAAATTGAACACAATAATTCTCAACTTGTAGGTCATAAGTTCTTTACATTTATTATATTACATTTGTTTTCTTTTCTCTAACTGAATCATCCCTAAATCTTTGAAGGATAGTGAGTGTGTTGTGTGTGGATGTGAGAGAAAGAAACATCTGTACTCACCCATAACCTGTACATCGAGATCACCACGAGCAGTGTAGCCTTGAGTGTTGCGAGCCACACACGTGTAGCGGCCTTGGTCTGAGGTGCGTTCCACGGCCTCCACGATAAGAGTACCGTTGGGGTGGACGTTCTGGCGACGGTTGATGGGCAGGATGCGGCCGTCTGTATAAACCAATTAAGTACATCATAAAAGTGGTAATCGTAAACAATTCCAGTTTCAGCATAATGTTTTGTGGGAATAAATGACAGGGAGCCATAAACAATAACAAAATTACACTACCTCACTTACACTCAGCTAAAAGTTACTCAAAATATTACAAAGGATGGATGGCAGTCACAAACGATAAAAAGAGGATGAAAATATGACCATTAACTTGACAGACGGTTATATAACAACACCATATGAGGAGGAACATTTACCGACGACATTTTACTATTGTTTCTATGACGTGAAGAAGCAGGAGCAAAACAAAGTCATCGATACAGCCTCCGTTGTTTTGCTACTGTTTTCTAACCAGTAGAAGTAGTAGTGAAACAAAGTCATCAATAAAAACTCCATTGTTTTGCTGCTTTTTTTAAACCTGAAGCATAGCAAAATTAAGTAATCGGTAAAGGCTCCTTCTTAAAACAAAAACATAAATACAGATTCCTTCTCAAAACAAGAACATAAATACAGAATCCTTCTCAAAAACAAATTAAAAAAACAGGTTCCTTCTCAAAAAACAAAGTTATCAGTACAGGCTCCTCCTCCTCCTCCTCCTCCTCCTCCTCCTCCTCCTCCTCCTCCTCCTCCTCCTCCTCCTCCTCCTCCTCCTCCTCCTAATATGGTGTTGTTGTTTGTTTTGTTACCCAAGATGCTGACACTCACTCTTCTCCCAAACAATGGAGTCGATGGGGTAACCAGCGACGGGGCAGTGGACCACCATGTTCTCTCCAGCAACAACAGCAACCTTGTCCATGGGTCTGGGTGGTGACGGAGGGAAAATGTTAGAACGAGAGAGAGAGAGAGAGAGAGAGATACAGACAGAGAGAGAGAGATACAGATAGAGATAGAGACAGAGACAGAGACAGAGACAGAGACAGAGAGAGACAGAGAGAGACAGAGAGAGACAGAGAGAGACAGAGAGACAGAGAGAGACAGACAGACAGAGACAGACAGACACAGAGACAGAGGAAAAATGTTAGAGAGACAGAAAGAGAAAGAGAGAGAGAGAGAACAGACCAACACAACATAAGAGTAGAGAGATCTGTTTTTTTTAGTGAGGTTTGACTCCCTAAGGGCAGCACAATATAAACACATTTTGAGAAAACAAATAAATAAACCATAGAACTTGTAAGCAATGTAAGAGGGGCTTTAGTTCAAGAAAACCAATACACTTTAAATAATCCGTGTGACTTGCGTTCGTACCTGATGTAGGGAAGGCCGTAGACGTTAAGCTTGGCGGCATGACGAACTGAACCGACAGTAGAGGAGGCGACACAGGCATACAGACCACCATCATTAGTCAGAACACCAGAGATATTAAGGTGAGACACAACTTCTCCGTTCACTGTCACGTATTGTCCAACTTGCATCCTGTGGCCGGGAGAGAACAGAGTTAATGAGATAGTATATATTTGGTACATTGGAGTACCTTGATTCCTCCAAAGTATGCCAGGAAACAGGACCAGATTAGCATAAATAAAGGTGGCCTGTTGCTAGGAATAGTTTTGAAGAATCAGCTGCTACAGATTTACCAACACTGTACTTCTCCATTATACAGGGTGAGTCAAAATTTTACAAACATAATTACAGGATGAAGTCCTGACATGATAAGGAACACATTACCACATGATTTTTTTCCAATAATAAAACAGTAATTACCGACATGAAAACCAAGTCCAGTACTGTGGATGAACGATCAAACACTTGGAATGAACCCTGTACCCCACCCACATAATTTTCCCTAATACCTTATAAAACAGAAAGAAGCACATTTCAATGCCAAGTAAAAAAAAATGGAGTCCCACCTTTCAGTATTGGAGAGACGGCTACCATCGAGTTCCCAGGTGATTTCTGGTGTGGGGTTACCAGCGGCTACACACTTGAGGTAAACAGAAGGTCCAGGCTGCAGGGTGGAGGTCTCAAAGGTGTAGGTCAGCTGGGGAGGCTCAACTGAAATGGTACGAGAGGGGGAACTCATGGTAACCGATAACACAACATGACCTATAGTCTCACTTTATCGAAAACCAACAAAAATAGAAAAAAATATGTATATTCACAGTGGGCAAGTAGTATAAATTCAGTCAGTGTCAATTGAAAAAAATATATATATTCACATATTCACAGCGGGCAAGTAGTATAAATTCAGTCAGTGTCGCAACTTAAGAAAAATACTCACATCGTCCACCAAGTTTAAGTTCGGCAGTGGCTTGGGCAGACTCCTGGTCATTGCGGATGAAACATTGGTACATTCCCTTGTCTTCACGGCCAACACTGTCAATACGCAGAACAGCTTCCTTGTGGTCTGTCAATAAAAAATGTCAATTAGTTTGCGAACGGTTTCAAATTATTTTCTTCCTAATTAACACCCAAATTATTTCATCTAACTAACCCCCAAATTATTCTACTTTTCAGAACACAAAATTAGACATGAATGAATCACATTTAAAGGACCCTGTGATATACAAGTACAAGTAGTCAGAAAATTGGAGGTAAACGAGTCCTTCAAATATTGCCACGAAACACCACCTATATGGATGGAGCGTGTTTTATGGCATAGTCAGGGGGAATCAGAAGCCTCCAATTCTCATACACAATCACAGGGTCCTTAATTAAGTCTGAACGCGTCGGAAACACAAGACAACAAATAAATAAAATCAGGTAGCCTACTGAGGGCGGTTCCATCCTTGAGCCAGGTGACGGACTTGACTGGGTTGCCGCGGTAGGTGCAGGAGAAGGTGGCGGGACGACCAAACTCGACCGTCTGTACGTTGGGTTCTACTTGGGCGCTCAGGGGGGCTGGTGGTGGAAGTGATGGAAGGGGGGGGGGGATAATAACATCAGTTTTTTTGTTGTTTTTTTCATCTATTTACATTTTCAATTCAGTGTCTTTTAATTAATTTATCAATATACACATTCATTCAATTCATCAATCAATCAATCCAATTCAATCTCTCACAATTTATCAGTCTCTGCTCTCAATCAAAGCTCTTTCACACATCAGTCTACATTCACAAATCAAACCCTTTCCACTTATTAATATACACTCAATCAAATCTGTCAATCTATCCATCTACTTTCTCAAGTCAATCTCTGTCAACTTATAAATGTACCCACTCAATCAAATCTTTCAATATATTAATCCACACTTTAAAATCAATCTCTTTCAACATATTAATCTACACTTTCAATATATTAATCTACACTTTCAAATCAATCTCTCAACATATTAATTTACACTTTCAAATCAATCTCTTTCAACATATTAATCTACACTTTAATAATCTACACTTTCAATATATTAATCAACACTTTCAAAATTTTAATCTACACTTTCAAATCAATCTCTTTCAACATATTAATCTACACTTTCAAATTAATCTCTTTCAATATCTTAATCTACACTTTCAAAATTTTAATCTACACTTTCAAATCAATCTCTCTTAATATATTTTTTCAACAGTACAGTACAGTACAGTATATTCTTTACCTGTGACGGTGAGGACAGTTTCGACACTCTCTCCACCCACCGAGTTGTTGACCACACACAGGTACTTGCCGGAGTCGTCTACCTTGGCCTCGCGGATGATCAGGGTTCCTCCAACTTGCTTCACGCGGTCTCCAAGTTCCACCGGGGCCTTACGTCCATTATCGGAGAACTTAAACCATCTGCGAACAAGGGTTGCATTTTAGAACACTGGGAATTATAATACAGTAATCTTTCATTTTTTTTTCCATTGGTGTTTTGTTATGGGTATGTATGGTACTATTTTGTGTGTGTGTGTGTGTGTGTGTGTGTGTGTGTGTGTGTGTGTGTGTGTGTGTGTGTGTGTGTGTGTGTGTGTGTGTGTGTGTGTGTGTGTGTGTGTGTGTGTGTGTGTGTGTGTGTGTCGAGAGTGTGTGTGTGTGTGTGTCGAGAGAGAGTGTGTGTGTGTCGAGAGTGTGTGTGTGTGTGTGTGTGTGTTATCTTTTTTTCTGTGTTGTGGTCAATAAAAAATCTATCTATCTATCTATTTATCTATCCATCTACAGTAAACCCTCTTTGTATAGTCGGTGGCAAAAGTCATGTCGCCACAACTACCAAGATATAAAGTACAGTATGGAAATATAAGCATCACAAACTCACATACTGAAAAACCAGAGAAGCTTATTAATTTATTTCCCAGATATTATAATTCTGTATGGTGAATATTTTTGTTAGCCGATATTATGTGTCGCTTCACTTAGTGCTTCTTGAAGGAAAACATAAAGGCTAATAATCTAATCATTGAACCAACATATTCACACATACAGAATTAAAATATCCAGAAAATAAAATGAATAAACTTCTCTGATTTTTCACCACATATTTCCATACTGTACTTCATATTTTGGTTGATGTGGC
Source organism: Petrolisthes cinctipes (assembly GCA_033782935.1). NCBI lineage: Eukaryota > Metazoa > Arthropoda > Malacostraca > Decapoda > Porcellanidae > Petrolisthes > Petrolisthes cinctipes. The sequence continues at coordinate 127,991 of JAWQEG010004218.1, forward strand.
GACGCGACTTTTGCCACCGACTGTACATACATACATACATATATTACACACCCATAAAAACAATGATGAATAATGAGGGTTTACCGTACACATAAGAATTCACTAAAAAACAATATAAATACACAGTTACACACCAATAACAAAAAAAAAAAGTGGAAAAATGAGAAATTACTGTGAGCCAAGATTAATTATACTTACTTATTACTACTTTTCAGGACAATATGCAATACAAATTAAACTATATTATTATAATCTATATATTTTTAAAGTTGATAAATATATCCTCATAGTTTGCAAGAATCGTTTTTTTTTTTTTTTTTTTTTTTTGCATAATTTTAAGTGTATCATATTATTCCAGAAGGTTATTTTTACTTATATATATCAACTTTATAATTATTTTAAATGGGTACACTTATTAGGGTCGATTCCATAGTGGTTCGTTGTGGTTTGTAAGCATGCAAACGAAAGAATCTTAAGCCATTTAAATGACTTATGGGTGAATTATTTAATTAATGAATTTGGTGAGTAAACTAAACAGTGATTATCATCATTATCTAACTGTTGGATAGATTTTGTGAATGTGGATATACTCAGAGCTTTTTGGAAAATAATGAAACCTTATTAATAATTACAAGACAGTGTGGTTGGTTGGTTGGGAAGCTTACAAACCAAAACCACTGTGGAAAAATCGACCCTTAGTTCCATTATTTTATGTGCAATGTATTGAAACTTATATATCAAATTGATTATTATTTTTAATGGATAATATTCATGAAGACTGTATATATTTTTTATACATAAGAATACATAAATAATTATATACATATACTATTGATAAATCCTACACAGGTTTCGTATACATAGGAATACATATACTATTGATAAAGATACAGGCTTCGTATACGTAAGAATACATACACTTTTAATGAAGACTATTGTATACATATGAATACATAATTATATACATATACTATTGATGACGACTGCACAGGTGTTGTATACATAAGAATACATATACATACACTATTAATGATGACTAATACAGGTGTTAGATACATAAAAATACATATATCATGGATAATTGACAATATAAAAAAAAAATAAATAAAAAAAAAAATAAAAATAATAATAATAATAATAATAATAAAAGTCGGCAACCCAGACCTGACACGTGGGACATTAATGGTTAAATCTTCGTTGTAAATACCGTAGAGTTAATGTAGGATTGTCGACTACATTAATTACTTACCAAACATCTTACCAAATAACTTACCAAATATCTTAGTTAAAAAAAAAAAAAAAAAAAAAAAACTTACCAAATATCTTAGTTTAAAAAAAAAAAAAAAAATACACACAGAAATTCGAACGATGTCAAAAAACTTACGAAACCTTATATTATCTTGGGAAAAAACAAATAATAATAATAATAACTTCTTACGTATATGTTAGTATAGGAATTATAACTTACCAAACATTATTATCTTGGTTAAAAAAAAAAACCCACACACGTAGATAAATTCGAACGATGTCAAAAAACTTACGAAACCTTAAACTATCTTAAAATAATAATAATAATAATAGTAATAATAATAATAATAATAATAATAATAATAACAAAAATAATATAACAAAACAATGATAATAAAAAGTAACAATAACAATAAAAATAACAATAATAATAATAATAATAATAACAATAACAGAAACAATAACAAAATAACAATAACAGTAATAATAAAAAAATAACAATAACAGAAAAATTTACAAAAACAATAATAAAAATAACAACAATAACAATAACAATAATAATAATAATAATAAAAATAACAATAACAGAAACAATAATAATAATAATAATAATAATAATAATAATAATAATAATAATAATAATATCTTCTTACGTATACTGAGGCACAGGATGGGCCTGAGCGTGACAGAACACAGTGGCAGAGTTGGTGGAATCAACACTGCTTTCTGAGAGGCGACTCCCTGTAACGCGTGGTGGTACTCGACTTCTTGGCTCTGTATAATGAGGACCCAGATATTTCGTGTGTGTGTGTCGAGAGAGAGTTACAAGGAGTTACAAGGAAAAGAAGTACCCTAGGGGACCTTACGATCCATACAAAGAGGGTACCTGTGGGTTTAGTTGCGCAAGTAGGCGACCGTCCTCGAATGTGTCATGTGAAACCATCAAGGAACACTCGCACAACGGCTTAAACACCTAGACGGTGATTTAAGACTTTGTCTAATCTGGACTTGAACTGATCCACAGAGTTGCTGTTGACTACATCAGCAGGAAGCGCGTTCCAAGTACCACAGAGAGAGAGAGAGAGAGAGAGAGAGAGAGAGAGAGAGAGTGTGTGTGTGTGTGTCGAGTGAGAGCGTGTGTTTGGAGAGAGTGTGTGTGTGAAGTGGTGTGTGTGTGTGTGGAGTGGTGTGTCGAGTGTGTGTGTGTGTGTGTGTGTGTGTGTTGGATCTTTTTCTTTTCTAACTGTCTGTGGTGGTCAAATATTTCGTGTGTGTGTGTTTGTGTGTTTTCTTATTATCGGAAGTGGTCAAATATTTCGTGTGTGTGTGTGTGTGTGTGTGTTTCTTTTCTTATTGGGAGTGTGTGTGTGTGTGTGTGTGTATGGAGAGAGAGAGAGAGTGTGTGTGTGTGTGTGTGTGTGTGTGTGTGTGTGTGTGTGTGTGTGTGTGTGTGTGTGTGTGTGTATCATATTTCTTGTCTTCTCTAACTGGGGGCCATACATTTCAGTCTATTTTTATATACATTATTTACTCACCTTTTCTCTATGTACGTCGGATAAAAAAAAAAATAAAAAAAAAAAAATAATAATAATAATAATAATAATAATAATAATAATAATAATAATAATAATAATAATAATCTCCACAATTTTCCCCACATCATTTTCCGAGGTGATTCGACAAAAAAAAAAAAAAAAAAAAAAAAAAATAATAATAATAATAATAATAATAATAATAATAATAATAATAAAAAAAAAAATAAAAAGCTTACAGTAAATCCCCACCCTTCGAAATCCCAGGAAACAGGATACCATTATATTTCTTCTTCAGGGTCTGTTTTCTGGCACACTTTGGAGGAATCAAGGCACTCCAATTAAACAAAAATATATTATACCATACTCTAACCAACTTATGGGGGTGCGAGAGTAGGGGGACAGGCTTGAGGGGGGGGTGCGAGAATAGGGGGACAGGTTTGGGATGGGTAGAAAGCCTGTCCCCTATTCCCGCACCCCCTTAACCCCCCCCCCCAAGCCTGTCACCCTACTCCCACACATCCCAACCCCCCCCCCCAAGCCTGTCCCCCTACTCCCGCAGCCCCCCAAAGCCTGTCCCCCTACTCCCCCCCCTAAACCCTCCCAAGCCTGCCCCACACACCCCAAAACACACCCCAATCCTGTCCCCCTACTCCCACACACCCCCAAGCCTGTCCCCCTATTCCCACACACCCCCCTAAACCCCCGCACCCCCTTATAATTATGTACTCACGTATATAAAGGAACGGGATGGGCCTGAGCTGGACAAAATACAGATGCTGAGGCTGTAGTGTGGACCGTCACTTCAGGTACTCTCGTTCTGGTTACCTTGGGTGCTACTTGACTCATCGGCTCTTCATTACATACATACATACCGTGTTAAAATGTTAAAATGTTAATAAAAGCTTCCCAAAATAACAAACCTTTACAATTTTCCATACACACGTTTTTCATTCATCTCTACAAATGTTAATATCAAATACCTTTAATCGCTTTCCAAATAACAAACCTTTTACAGTTATATCTACAAACGTTTGCTAATTTTCCCTCCAAACGTTAATATGTCTGATACCTATAAACGCTTCCCAAATAACAAACCTTTACAATTTTCCATACACACGTTTTTCATTCATCTCTATAAACGTTAATATCAGATACCTTTAAACGTTTCCCAAAATAACAAAGCCATTCAATTTTCCCTCCAAACGTTTTTCATTCATCTCTACAAACGTTAATATCAGATACCTTTAAACGTTTCCCAAATAACAAACCTTTACAATTTTCCATACATACGTTTTTCATTCATCTCTACAAACGTTAATATCAGATACCTTTAAACGTTTCCCAAATAACAAACCTTCCCAATTATCCCTCCAAACGTTTGCCAATTTTCCCTACAATTGTTTTACTAATAACAAACCTTTTACAATTATCTACAAACGTTTTTCATTCATCTCTACAAACGTTAATATCAGATACCTATAAACGTTTCCCAAAATAACAAAGCCATTCAATTTTCCCTCCAAACGTTTTTCATTCATCTCTACAAACGTTAATATCAGATACCAATAAACGTTTCACAATTTTCCCTACAAACGTTAATATCAAATACCTAAAAACGTTTCCCAAATAACCAACCTTTTCCATTTTCGCTCCAAACGTTTTTCAATTATCCCTACAAACGTTTTCCAAATAACAAATGTTTCTCACCCCTCCTTGTAACACGTGCCTTACCTGTACAAGCAAAATAATTAACTCCTCCTCTTACCTGTCCAAGCAAAACTCACTCCTCCTCTTACCTGTACAAGCAAATATAATTGACTCCTTTTATTTGTCCATAAACTCACTCCCTCCTTTACCTATCCAAGCAAAACTCATTCTTTCTCTTACATACACAAGCAAAACTCACTCCTTCAGTTACCTACACAAGCACAACAATTAATTAACTCCTTCTCTTACCTGCACAAGCAAAACTCATTCCTTCATTTACCTGTCCAAACAAAACAATTAACTCCTCCTCTTACCTGTACAAGCAAAACCCACTCCTTCATTTACCTGTCCAAACAAAACAATTAACTACTCCTCTTACCTGTACAAGCAAAACCCACTCCTTCTCTTACATACACAAGCGCAAAACTCACTCCTTCATTTACCTACACAAGCAAAACAATTAATTAACTCCTCCTCTTACCTGTACAAGCAAAACTCACTCCTTCTCTTACATACACAAGCAAAACTCACTCCTTCAGTTACCTACACAAGCAAAACAATTCATTAACTCCTCCTCTTACCTATCCAACCAAACAACAACTCATTAACACCTTCTCTTACCTGAATTGTGGTGTTGGAAAAGCTTGAGCCAAACACAGAAGAGTAAGATGAGACTCCACCTCACCAGACAACTCCTGTAGTCTGTCCCCTGATAGTCTAGGCTCAACGTGGCCACCTGGAGCTGATGGTTGTGTTCAAGTTACATTATATATCTCAGAGTTTGTGTGTGTGTGTGTGTGTGTGTGTGTGTGTGTGTGTGTGTGTGTGTGTGTGTGTGTGATTGCCCGATTGCTGTGTGTGTGTGTGTGTGTGTCTGACTACTTCGTGTGTATGTGTGTGTGTGTCAGATAGATTGATTGCTTTGTGTGTGTGTGTCTACTTCGTGTGTGTGTGTCTACTTCGTGTGTATGTGTGTGTGTGTGTGTGTGTAACAAGGAACCCGTGATGAATGAATACAACCAAAACAAACCATCGAGTATTCCACAACCAGTCAGTCCCACCCACACTCTTTGATAAATTGAAAGGCTACTGATTCCTCCTAACTACACCAGAAAACAAACAAACCAATACCTTCAATAGCACTAACAAGGGATATTCTGTTTCGTGGCATAGTTTGGAGGAATCAGAAACCTTCCAATTCACCTAAAAACAACAAAAGAATTCCTGCCAAGTCTAAATAGTGAAGAAAAAAAAAACCAAGTGATTAGTGATCCCGTTAAAAACACAATAAACAAATAAATAAATAAACACACAAACAAACAAACAAACAAACAACAGGCCTGGTTAATTAAGGTTATAATTCACTTGTGTTACATTGGAGTGCCTTGATTCCTCCAAAGTATGCCAGGAAACAACAGGACCACAGATGAACAAAAATAATGGTGTTTGTTCTGTTGTTGTTGCTTGGAATAGTTTGGAGGATTGACAATAACAGATCAAAACGTACGATTGTATGTGGGGGTTGAAAAAAAAAAAATACGTCACAGGAACCACACACAATAAAGAAAATATCGAAAGCCAGCAGGAAAAAAACAAAAACGATAATATTGACTTTAAAATGTACGAATACCGAGAAAATAAGTGAAAATACGATAATAGGGAATCTAAATGTACGAATACCCAGAAAAATAGGTGAAAATACGATAATAATCACTCTAAAATGTAAGAAAATAGGTGAAAATACGATAATAATGACACTAAAACGTACGAATGCCCGGGAAAATAAGTGAAAATACGATAATATGGACTGTAAATGTAAGAAAATAGGTGAAAATACGATAACAAGACCTCTAAATGTACGAATACCCAGAAAAATAGGTGAAAATACGATAATAAATCCTCTAAAACGTACGAATACCGGGAAAAATAGGTGAAAATACGATAATAAGGACTCTAAACGTACGAATACCCAGAAAAATAGCTGAAAATACGACAACAAGACCTCTAAACGTACGAACACCCGTGAAAATAAGTGCCTTCGGATCCCCAAGGTGAAGATGACGACGACGGTGGCCCGGAAAAACGACAACAACGACAACAAGAAGGTCGACAAGTGGAGCCTTTGACCCGACTAGTGGTGATGGAGGTGCAACTTTAAGTGGAGGAGGAGGTGGTGGAGGTGGAGGTGGAGGTGGTGGTGGTGGGTACAGGATCGATACCACGTGGATGCTATGACTGTGGAAGGAGGGAGAGGGGGAGGGGGGTGGGGGGAGGGGGAGGGTGCGAGGGAGGGTGGGAGATGGGGAGTGGGGGGAGAGGGGGGAGCGAGGGGGAAGGGATAGGGGGGGGACAGGGTGGGAGAGGGATGGGAGAGTGGGGGGGGGGGGAGGGACAGAGAGAGAGAGAGAGAGAGAGAGAGAGAGAGAGAGAGGGAGAGGGTCGGTCCCCCCCTCCTCATTCCCTTATCTCCTCTTGTTCCTTCCCCACCCCCCCTACCCATCTCTATCCTATCCTTTCCTTACTCTCCCAGCCCACCACTCCCTACCCTTCTTTTCTCTTTCCTCTCCCGCCCACCACTCCCTCTCCTCTCTTTACTCTCCCCGCCCACCACTCCCTCACCTCTCTTTACTCTCCCCTACCACCTCTCTCCCCTACCACCACTCCCTCCTCTTCCACCACTCCCTCCCCTTCCACCTCTCTCCCCCCTTCCACCTCTCTCTCCCCTACCACCACTCCCTCCCCTACCACCACTCCCTCCTCTTCCACCTCTCTCTCCTCTTCCACCTCTCTCTCCTCTTCACACCTCTCTCTCCACTCTTCCTCACCCCTTCCACCTCTCTCTCCCCTTCCACCTCTCCCTCCCCTTCTTCCCCTCTCCCTCCCCCTCCCCCCCCCCCCTGATCTCGTGACTATACTCCTGACGTAGTTCTCGGAATGGTTAGGGGAAGGGCGCCCCCCCCCCCCGCTCTCTGCTGCACCCCCCTTCTTTCCACCCCCGCCCCCATACACACACACACACACACACACACGAGGGAAACGATAATCCTGGCGAACTGAGAGAGAGAGAGAGAGAGAGAGAGAGAGAGAGAGAGAGAGAGAGAGAGAGAGAGAATATGTGTGTGTGTGTGTGTGAATTAGTGAGTATGTGTGTGTGTGTGTGGGTGAGGGAGCCAGGAGTACACACACACACACACACACACACACACACACACACACAGGTAAAACCCTCTTGGAAACTCAGCTATAAGTAGGAAGGAAAGTCTGTGTTAAAGGTAAGTGTTCAAACCCTTTCCCTTCCCTTACCCTCCCCTCTTTTCCCCTCCCTTACCCTCCCCTCTTTTCCTTCCCTTACCCTCTCTTCTCTTACCCTCCTTTCCCCTCTATTTCCTCCCTCTCTTTCCCTTCCCCTCCTTTCCTTTCTTGTCCCTCCTTTCCCTCTTTTTCCTCCCTCTTTTCCCTTCCCCTCCCATCCTTTCATATCCTTCTCTACCCTTCCCTTCCTTTCCTGTCCCTCCCTCCCCTCTATTTCCTCCCTCTATTTCCCTTCCCCTCCCATCCTTTCATGTCCTTCTCTTCCCCTCCCATCCTTTCCCTTTCCCCTCTCCCCTACTGTCCCTTCCTTTCCCTCTTTTACCTCCTTCCCTTCCCCTCCCATCCTTTCCTGTCCCTCCCTTACCTCCCTCTCCCCTCCTATCCTTCCTTTCCCTCTTTTACTAACCTCTCTTCCCCTCTCCTCCTGTCCCTCCCTTTCCCCTCTTTTTCCTCTCTCCTGCGCCTCATGACCACGACCTAGATAGCCCCCTTCCCCCCCCCTCCTCTCCTCTCCCCTCCCCTTCCCTCTCCTCTCCCCTCCCCCCTCCCTCCCCCCTCCTGGTCCAGTCTCAAGGTCAGCATGCAAGTCAGACTTCCCAAAATAATGTTGTCCTTATATAAACTTTTCACACACACACACACACAATCACACACATACATACATACATAATCACAAACACAATCACACACATACATACATACAAACACACTCACACACATACATACATACATACATAATCACAAACACACACATACATACATACATAATCACAAACACACACTTACACACACACACACATACACAATCACACACATACATACATACATAATCACACACATACATACATACATAATCACAAACACACTCACACACATACATACTCAATCACACACACACACACACACACACACACACACAATCACACACATACATACATACATAATCACAAACACACTCACACACACACATACATACATACATAATCACAAACACACACACACACACACACAATCACACACACACACATACATACATAATCACAAACACACTCACACACATACATACATACATAATCACAAACACACTCACACACATACATACATACTCAATCACACACACACACACACACACACACATAAAAATAACAATAACAAAAATGACAAATTATCAATAAAAATTACAACAATAACAATAATAATAATAATAAAAATAAAAACAATCACGAAGATATAAACAATAATAATAATATAATTTCCTGACACGACTATCACTTCTAAACCACCTTCCCTTCCACCCCTCCTAAAAAAAATATATATATATAGATCATAAACACTTCACATTTCTTTCACGACACTTTGAAATTAATATATGTTGAGGTTGGTTTCATGCCCCGCCTTCGTGTTCACCATGACGCCCCTGGAGAAGCCCTAACATACAGTACCTGAAGGAGGGGAGAGGGAAGGCCTGTATCTTGCATGTGAGTGAGGTAGTGGTGTCTTCGTTTGTTGACACTGGGAAGGGGATTTCTTGTAGCTTGGGTCTGGTGCTGGTGGTTGCCTCTGATACATACATACATACATACATTTACATACACAACAGTTACATATACACATACATTTACATACACAACAGTTACATATACACATAACATTTTCATACATATATTTACGTACACAACAGATACATATACACATAATATTTACATACATACGGTACATACACAACAGTACCCATACATATACTTACACAACAGTACCCATACGTATACTTACACAACAGGTATATACACAACAGTTACAGATACATATACATACATACATACACAGCATTTACATACATACATATTCCTCTTTATCACCTTCTCCCTGTCCCTCCATTCCTTCTGTTTCCCACGTGTTTGTTGTCTCTCCTCTTTATCACCTTCTTCTTGTCCCTCCATTCCTTCTATCAGCATCTCCCTGTCCTTCATTCCTTCCATTTCCTACGTGTTTGCTGTCTCTCTCCTCCATCCCTTCCATCATCTTCTCCCTGTCCCTCCATTCCTTCTATTTCCTTCTCCCAGTCCCTCCATTCATTCTATTTCCTTCTCCCTGTCCCTCCATTCCTTCAATTTCCTTCTCCCTGTCCCTCCATTCCTTCTATCACCTTCTCCCTGTCCCTCCATTCCTTCTATCACCTTCTCCCTGTCCCTCCATTCCTTCTATCACCATCTCCCTGTCCCTCCATTCCTTCTATCACCATCTCCCTGTCCCTCCATTCCTTTTATTTCCTTCTTCCTGTCCCTCCATTCCTTCTAATTCCTTCTCCCTGTCCCTCCATTCCTTCCATTTCCCTGTCCCTCCATTCCTTCTATATCCTACGTTTTGCTGTCTCTCCCTTTTACACTTTCTATCACCATCTCCCTGTCCCTCCACCCTATCGTAAACACTAAGGACAGTCTTGCATACGGTCCATACCACAGTGGGTTGAGAGTACCTACCTGTAACTGGGTATTGGGAAGCCCTGAAGATTACAAAGGAGGGCGTGTGAGTCTCCAAGAGAAACTAGACTCGGTATGTGAAGTTCTGTCAATCTTGGAGCTGTACTGGACTGGGGATCTGTGGTGGTGTTATATTTGATTGGCACTCTCACTCTTCATCTGGCACTCTCACTCTTCATCTGGCACTCTCACTCTTCATCTGGCACTCTCACTCTTCATTTAGCACTCTCACTCTCTCTCTCCACACTACAGCTTGATACTTGATTGCCTCTCTCTCTCTCTCACACACACACACACTCACACTCACACTCACACACACACACACACACACACACACACACACACACACACACACACACACAGTCCATCAATATAGGTGTATGGTGTTTCGTGACAATATTATGTGAACGACTGACTCATTTACCTCAAAAATTCTGACTACAATTTTTAGGGGAGATATTTTATTGTTGGTGAATTAGGAAGGTTTCTGATTCCTCCTAACTAACTACATTAATTAAGGGTATCTGTTTTCTGGGGCATAGTTAGGAGGAATCAGTAGCCTTCCAAATTCACCAACTTAAGAATCCCCACCCCACCCCCACTTAAGGACCCTGTGATTGTGTATGAGAAATGGAGGCTTCTGATTCCTCCTGACTACACCACGAAACAAAAACAAGCTCCTTCCATAACTATACAGTGTGTGTGTGTGTGTGTGTGTGTGTGTGTGTGTGTGTGTGTGTGTGTGTGTTAGAGTGTGTGTGTGTGTGTGTGTGTGTGTGTGTGTGTGTGTGTGTGTGAGTTAGAGTGTGTGTGTGTGAGTTAGAGTGTGTGTGTGTGTGTTAGAGAGAGAGAGAGAGAGTTAGAGTGTGTGTGTGTGTGTGTGTGAGAGAGAGTTAGAGAGTGAGTGAGTGTGTGTGTGTGCGTGTGTGTGTGTGTGTGTGTGTGTGTGTGTGTGTGTGTGTGTGTGTGTGTGTGTGTGTGTGTGTGTGTGTGTGTGTGTGTGTGTGTGTTTCGTGGCAATGTATAAAGGACTCACTAACCTCCAATATTCTGACTACATCACACACACACAGGGTCCCTTAATTAGAATTTAGACTTACCTGGCGAAGGGGGGTGGGGAGCCCTGAACATTACAGGTGAGGGCTGTGGGGCTCCCCTTCCCAATGGTTCGTATCTGCCCTAAGAACTCCCCATCCTTTCGAGTTGGTCTGACACTTGCCTGGGGTACTGAAGGGGGGAGGTAGAGATTTTTTTTTTTTTAATGTTATTGTACTTACTTGATTTATGAGGGAAGAGTAGCAACTTACGACCTCCCTAACTTACGACCACCCTAACTTACGACCCCTCCTAACTTACGACCCCTCCTAACTTACGACCCCTCCCTAACTTACGACCCCTCCCTAACTTACGACCCCTCCTTAACTTATGACTACCCTAACTCACGACCCTCCTACCTCCCTAACTCACGACCCCCCTAATTTACGACCCCAATATAGAAACAATAATAACCTAACTTTCTAACAAAATATCAGCCTGAATAACTTACCTACCAACTCACAAACTAACTAGCTAACAAAATAACTACCTACTTAACTCCCTGAATAACTAACTAACTAACTAACTAACTAACTAACTTACAAACTGACTAACAAAATAACAAAATAACTCACTAACTAACTAATTAACTCACAAACTAACTGGCTAACAAAATAACTACCTACTTAACTCCCTGAATAACTAACTAACTAATTAACTCACAAACTAACTGGCTAACAAAATAACTAACTAATTAACTCCCAAAATAACTAACAAACTAACTAACAAAATAACTCCCTAACTAATTAATTAACTCACAAACTAACTAGCTAACAAACTAACTAACTAATGAACTCCCTAAATAACAAACTCACAAACTAACAAACAAAATAACAAACAAACCTAATCAAAAATAAACCAACACACTGACCTGACAGAGGGGGGCGGGGACCCTTGTACACTACAGGTGAGGGCAGTGGGGCTCCCCTTTCCAACCCTCCTCTTTTGCCCAATGGAGTCCTCATCTTTTCGAGTTGGTCTCACGCTGGCTTGTGGAACTGAGTGCAAATTTGTATACATGCAAATTGAATGATACAGTTTCCTCCAAGCTTTGACACGAAACAGGAGGCCTCAGTACAGCATGGGTAAAGTCTGTTTTGTGGTATTAATTGGATGACTCTGATTCCTCCAAGCTTTGACACGAAACAGGAGGCCTTGGTATAGTTCTGGTAGGGTCTGTTTTGTGGTATTAATTGGATGACTCTGATTCCTCCAAGCTTTGACGTGAAACAGGAGGCCTTAGTACAACATGGGCAGGGTCTGTTTTGTGGTATTAATTGGATGACTCTGATTCCTCCAAGCTTTGACGTGAAACAGGAGCCTTAGAACAGCATGGGTAGGGTCTGTTTTGTGGCATTATTTGGAGGAACCAGAGGGATAAAACTGGAGTAAATTGGGCCGAGGGAAGGGTAGCATTTCTGTGTGTGTGTGTGTGTTTTTTTTTTTTTTTTGTGTGTTTCTGTGTGTGTGTGTGTGTTTCTGTGAGTGTGTGTGTGTGTGTGTGTGTGTGTGTGTGTGTGTGTGTGTGTCTGTGTGTGTGTGTGTGTGTGTGTGTGTGTGTGTGTGTGTGTGTGTGTGTGTGTGTGTGTGTTCGTATGTGTGTTCCAACTGATCTAATGAGTCCTTCAAATATTGCCACGACACACACACACACACACACACACACCTATAAGGAAGGAGCTTGTTAGTTTCGTGGCATAGTCAGGTGGAATAAGAAGCCTTTAATTTTCATACACAATCACATGGTCCTTAAACTTTCAGGTTACTTCCGGATATCGATAATCTACGAATATTTTATGATCTGAGAATAATTTATAAATACTGATAAAACAGGAAGTTAGTTAAATATTATACAAGTCATTTTTAGGGTCGGTAGTGCAGTCATGTCACCTCTCTATCACCTTCTTCTGGCGCCATATGACCTCACTGTTGCGGCCCCTCAATCATTTATTTAATCAGTCTTTAGGTTCGGTATTTTCTTAAGGACCCTGTGATCGTGTATGAGAATTGGAGGCTTCTGATTCCTCCTGACTATGCCACGAAACAAACTCCTTCTCTATAAGTGGTGTTTCGTGGCAGTAATTGAAGGACTCATTTACTTCCAATATTTTTAAAACACACACGAGGAGTTTTGTCTGTACTGAAATAAAAACTGAAACTCAATAATATACAATAATGGAAAGTAATTTTGTGTGTGTAGGCTACACTTATAAATTATGTACACACACACACACACACACATACACTCAACACAAACAACACACACACACACACACACACATATACACTCAAAACACACACACACATACACTCAAAACACACACACACATACTCAAGACACACACTCCCACACTCTCAAGACACACACTCCCACACTCTCAAGACACACACTCCCACACTCCCACACACACTCAACACACACACACACACACTCAACACACACTCAAGACACACACTTCCACACATACACACACACACACGCACCTGAAGACTGGAACGGGGTGAGCCTGAACTAGGGACAGAAGAGTAGCAGGATCTCCAATTTTGGCTCGGCTTTCCAACAACTTAATGCCTGAATCTTTGACGGTGGGACGTACGGTGGAGGTTGGTTCTATATACCCCCCAGTCAACACAAACACACGTATACATATATATATTAGGGTATGGTATATATACACACACACACAACACATACACATAGTCAATAGGGTACGGTACACACACACATACATACACACACATACATCAGGAAAAGGTACACACATACAGTCAACAATACATACATACATTACGGTACACACACACACACACACACACACACAGGTAAAGAAGAGAGGTGTTATTGAAGTGGAAGGAGGAGAGAGGCAAGTGGCAGATGTGAGAAAGAGAAAGAGAGGAAACACACACACACACACACACACACACACGGTACGGTATTATACACATACATACATACACTCTCTCACACACACATACATATCCTTCCCGACTCGCAAAAGTTTACATCAACAAATTAATATGGATCCACCAAGAATTACAGATCTCGATAACTACATAGCCTATATAATTATGTAATGTGTAAGTGTGTGTGTCTCTCTCTCTCTCTCTCTCCTCTCTCTCTCTCTCTCTCTCTCTCTCTCTCTCTCTCTCTCTCTCTCTCTCTCTCTCTCTCTCATACACACATTTTCATTTCTCACCTACACAACCTTTCAATTCTCTCTCTCTCTCTCTCTCTCTCTCTCTTCTCTCTCTCTCTCTCTCTCTCTCTCTCTCTCTCTCTCAACATTTAATTGGGTATGTGAGGGGGATGGAACAATGTAATGTAATGGTGGTCAACTTATTCAAGAACCCATTACCCATTACGAATAGTGAACCCCAAACACACCTCACCTATATTCAACCCATTACCCATTACCTATATTCAACCCATTACACTCATCTATTTTCAACCCATTAACCATCACCTATATTCAACCCTTTACCCATTACCCATCACCTATATTCAACCCTTTACCCATTACCCATCACCTATATTCAACCCATTACCCATTACCTATATTCAACCCATTACAACTCACCTATATTCAACCCTTTACCCATTACCCATCACCTATATTCAACCCATTACCCATTACCTATATTCAACCACTACCCAACACCTATATTCAACCCATTACCCACTACCCATCACCTATATTCAACCCATTACCCATTACCTATATTCAACCCACTACCCATTACCCATATACAAATAGTCAAACCCAAACTCGACTCACCTAAACTGTGGTACTGGGTGAGCTTGAGCAGGACATGTTAGAGTAGCTGGTGTACCTCGTGTCGCCTCGGCAGCTTGATATCTTTCCTTTACAGATAGTCGAGGTCCAGCCAAACCAACAGGCTCTATTCACCAGTTAGTGTTAGTGACGTGTGGTGCTTACCTTTGTTTTTCACTCCATACACACACTCATAAGATGTGTGTATGAGTAAGATGGTGTGCAGTATACTGTAGGAGGGAGGGAGGGAGGGACACACACACACACACACACACACACACACACACACACACACACACACACACACACACACACACACACACACACACACACACACACACACACACACACACACACACACACACACACACACACACACACACACACACACACACACACACACACACACACACACACACACACACACACACACACACACACACACACACACACACACACACACACACACACACACACACACACACACACACACACACACACACACACACACACACACACACACACACACACACACACACACACACACACACACACACACACACACACACACACACACACACACACACACACACACACACACACACACACACACACACACACACACACACACACACACACACACACACACACACACACACACACACACACACACACACACACACACACACACACACACACACACACACACACACACACACACACACACACACACACACACACACACACACACACACACACACACACACACACACACACACACACACACACACACACACACACACACACACACACACACACACACACACACACACACACACACACACACACACACACACACACACACACACACACACACACACACACACACACACACTCTCTCTCTCTCTCTCTCTCTCTCTCTCTCTCTCTCTCTCTCTCTCCTCTCTCTCTCTCTCTCTCTCTCTCTCTCTCTCTCTCTCTCTCTCTCTCTCTCACACACACAAATACAGACATAACACACAATTTATGTTTCATACACACACACACACATTATATCTCTCACACAAACACACACACACTATATCTCTCTCCATCTATCTCTTTCTCCTTCTCTCTCTCACACACACACACACCTGAATGCTGGACGGGGTGAGCCTGGACCAAACACAGCAGAGTGGCCCGTCCCCCAACCTCAGTGTGACTCTTGAGACGTTCTACCCCAGAATCCTTAACAGTGGGACGTACTGTGGAGGTCGGCTCTATCCAAGACACACGACCACCACAACAACCATGACAATACAGTAACATCATAATATATATCAGAGAGTGTCATTGCGAAACACAACACACACACACACACAACACAACACACACAACACAACACACACACACACACACAACACACACACACACAACATAACACACACACACAACACACACACAAGTATCGCAGAAGGCAAACACAATCATTACACCTCATCACAACACAACACAGCACACACACACAACACACACACACACACACACACACACACACACACACACACACACACACACACACACACACACACACACACACACACAACACAACACAACACAACACAACACAACACACACACACACACACACACTTATCACAGGTCATCACAATCATCACAACATATGAGAGAGAGTCACTATGCAACACAACACACACATGTTTTTGTTGTGGTTGTTGTTATAGTTATGGTTGTTGTTATTGTTGTTGTGCTATTGTTGTTTTTGTCATTTCCGAGAGAAACACCATAGATGAAAAGTGTCTTAGAATGGTCCAAAATAGTGGGTAATTATACTAAAATATCAAATAGAGTAAATCCAGTT